>MU159931.1:72609-99043 GCA_015888305.1 Antheraea pernyi | reverse complement strand
TCCGATAATAATTAATCAGCTGACAACTTGTCAGTATAGATCCGATAGATACTGATATCTAACTGATTACATAATAATTAACAGGGAAAGTATGCATTTACTGCGGTGTTCTTGCATTAGTAAATAGTAGTTGTAGAATTCGAGTTTAAACCAGTCACGTAGTATCTGTCCAAGTCAGTAGGAAAGTGGTCCGGTTGCATTTTTATAGTTTCTCTATGAACAAGCTTTCTCTGCTAGGGGGCAGTTACTTTTCTCAACTTCCTCTAGTAAGTCAACGTCGCTGTATACAATTTATGTCTACTATTTCTATAAAAGGAAATAAATACACCAATTTTACCAATTTTATAATTAATCTATTTGAAATTTGTTAGAAAATGGGTAAGAACTCTTTAAGTCAACCTTTTATTGGGAAATAGTGTCAATTCATAATTTTTAACTCGGAAACACCTAAGTAAATATAAACGACGTTATTTCAAAAGCTTATGTCACTAAAGACCTTTTAATGTTAGCTCCAAAATATCGCATATCTTTACACTAACTTGTTAAATTCCCTGTAAAATTACTTCAACCAACTAACATTAGGTTCCAAAATCCATCAAGAGCTAATGAGAAACGTAAATTAAAATACCACGAACGTTCTACAATATTTTCCTCTATTGCGGTATTATTTGCACAAAAGCGCTCCAAAATTCTGCACTACAAATAGTTAGGCCTTTTCCATTTTGCAATACACTGATGTTTTCGCGGCTACTTTTGTATAAGACTACGAGATGTATTATGCAAATGGATTTTTATTTCCACCTTTATATGTACAAAAATTATACCATAAACTAAAGCTTTATCTTTTATCCATTCCTTTGTCTGGATTTTTTTAACGTTAAAGACAATCCTGAGTGAAAGCTTTACATGTCATAAAGCATGCGTTACGTACATTAACACATACACTATTAATTTGAGGACATGTTCTGTAATGTACCTTACCACTATAGAATCTTGACAAAGTTAGCAACATTTCAAATTAAAACAGATATTCGCCAATACAAAAGAAATCTTCATATTCGAATTGCACAGGTCACTGGGTACATCCAGGTGATAAAAGCTCTAAATACGATTAGGTGATCCCTAATGGGTCTGTTCCAATAACACCCAATACTCTCCCTTATCACACTTCGACCCAATTTCCTCAATTACCAGGATCAAGGAGAAGTAATGAAATGAGAGTAATCATTATCTCATTCGCTCATTCTTTCCGTACGCCTCCGTCGGCGGCTCCGTAAAACATTAAAGGACTGCTGTGGATTATCACACAATTTATTCAGGTGCTTAATTTGAGCGGCTATCCACTTTGAGCACAATTTATTTTTATTTCACTTAAATATGAGCCGGAGGCCTGTGGAGATTTACTCCCACTTTTCATTAAAACGTTTTGTTGTAAATTCTCATAGATGAAGAAAATTATATTCAATATCTAATGCAAATTTCTTTTTTCTCTTTAATGACAGTATGAAATTAAAAAAAAATGAGTGCCAAACTTAAAAACTGAAACTGAAAGTAAAACTTCTTTGGCGTTATAAGATATAGCAACTCCTATTAAATCATTTTTTTTATATATGTACCATAGGAGGCAAACGAACAGGTGGGTCAACTGATGTTAAGCGATCATCACCGTCCATAGACACTTACGATACCAGGGGAGTCGCAAGTGCGTTGACAGCCTGTGTTGGGGAGGGAAGGGTTAGGGGGAGGGGATAGAGAAAGGGAAGGGGAGGTGGGCATCCGGCGCTCTCACTGACCAAACGAAAAGCAACAATGCAAGCACTGTCACTTCACGTCGGTTTTCTATGAGAGGGTGGTACTACCCCGGGCGAGCCGACCCATTCATGCTGAAACCAGTAATAGCTTCAGCTACCAATTTTATAATTAATCTATTTGAAATTTGTTAGAAAATGGGTAAGAACTCTTTAAGTCAACCTTTTATTGGGAAATAGTGTCAATTCATAATTTTTAACTCGGAAACACCTAAGTAAATATAAACGACGTTATTTCAAAAGCTTATGTCACTAAAGACCTTTTAATGTTAGCTCCAAAATATCGCATATCTTTACACTAACTTGTTAAATTCCCTGTAAAATTACTTCAACCAACTAACATTAGGTTCTAACATCCATCAAGAGCTAATGAGAAACATATAAATTAAAATTCCACGAACGTTCTACAATCTTTTCCTCTATTGCGGTATTATTTGCACAAAAGCGCTCCAAAATTCTGCACTACAAATAGTTAGGCCTTTTCCATTTTGCAATACACTGATGTTTTCGCGGCTACTTTTGTATAAGACTACGAGATGTATTATGCAAATGGATTTTTATTTCCACCTTTATATGTACAAAAATTATACCATAAACTAAAGCTTTATCTTTTATCCATTCCTTTGTCTGGATTTTTTTAACGTTAAAGACAATCCTGAGTGAAAGCTTTACATGTCATAAAGCATGCGTTACGTACATTAACACATACACTATTAATTTGAGGACATGTTCTGTAATGTACCTTACCACTATAGAATCTTGACAAAGTTAGCAACATTTCAAATTAAAACAGATATATGAATACTACGTAAATCAAGAGTGGCCGTGAGGTCAGTGAATATTGAATAGATTTATAAAGCCCAAACGCCGTAGGTATACGCGTCGTAAAGCATTGCCACGCCAACAATCGGTCTGACTCGCAACTATAGATGTTTCACATTTTCCAAATCGATTTATAAAGAATTAAATTCTGAGGTAACAAGCAATAAAAAAAAAATATTGTCTGCAAAGTCGGTTTACGGGTGATAATTTTACGTGATAGCGACTCGGACGCATCGGCCGATGGAATGGAAGAGAGATAAATGTGTCAGAAGCAGAACGCTTAGGCCGATCGCGTCTCTCTATCGCTTGTTCCGCGCTCTCACTTGCACGCTCGGCTCAGGCGGAACGTGACACTGAGTCATGCTTTTTCGTGCGTGCAGCCGGCATTTATCGATTTATAAGACGTTATTACGTCAAATTTACAACCAAATTGAGAACCTCCTTTTTGATGCCTGTTAAAAAACGATTTGTTACTTATTTCGGCTATACGCATCAATTAATGTAAGCGAACTGTGATTCAATTGTTCGAATTCTATCTTTGCGAGTTTTAATCCGATAATAATTAATCAGCTGACAACTTGTCAGTATAGATCCGATAGATACTGATATCTAACTGATTACATAATAATTAACAGGGAAAGTATGCATTTACTGCGGTGTTCTTGCATTAGTAAATAGTAGTTGTAGAATTCGAGTTTAAACCAGTCACGTAGTATCTGTCCAAGTCAGTAGGAAAGTGGTCCGGTTGCATTTTTATAGTTTCTCTATGAACAAGCTTTCTCTGCTAGGGGGCAGTTACTTTTCTCAACTTCCTCTAGTAAGTCAACGTCGCTGTATACAATTTATGTCTACTATTTCTATAAAAGGAAATAAATACACCAATTTTACCAATTTTATAATTAATCTATTTGAAATTTGTTAGAAAATGGGTAAGAACTCTTTAAGTCAACCTTTTATTGGGAAATAGTGTCAATTCATAATTTTTAACTCGGAAACACCTAAGTAAATATAAACGACGTTATTTCAAAAGCTTATGTCACTAAAGACCTTTTAATGTTAGCTCCAAAATATCGCATATCTTTACACTAACTTGTTAAATTCCCTGTAAAATTACTTCAACCAACTAACATTAGGTTCTAACATCCATCAAGAGCTAATGAGAAACATATAAATTAAAATTCCACGAACGTTCTACAATCTTTTCCTCTATTGCGGTATTATTTGCACAAAAGCGCTCCAAAATTCTGCACTACAAATAGTTAGGCCTTTTCCATTTTGCAATACACTGATGTTTTCGCGGCTACTTTTGTATAAGACTACGAGATGTATTATGCAAATGGATGTTTATTTCCACCTTTATATGTACAAAAATTATACCATAAACTAAAGCTTTATCTTTTATCCATTCCTTTGTCTGGATTTTTTTAACGTTAAAGACAATCCTGAGTGAAAGCTTTACATGTCATAAAGCATGCGTTACGTACATTAACACATACACTATTAATTTGAGGACATGTTCTGTAATGTACCTTACCACTATAGAATCTTGACAAAGTTAGCAACATTTCAAATTAAAACAGATATTCGCCAATACAAAAGAAATCTTCATATTCGAATTGCACAGGTCACTGGGTACATCCAGGTGATAAAAGCTCTAAATACGATTAGGTGATCCCTAATGGGTCTGTTCCAATAACACCCAATACTCTCCCTTATCACACTTCGACCCAATTTCCTCAATTACCAGGATCAAGGAGAAGTAATGAAATGAGAGTAATCATTATCTCATTCGCTCATTCTTTCCGTACGCCTCCGTCGGCGGCTCCGTAAAACATTAAAGGACTGCTGTGGATTATCACACAATTTATTCAGGTGCTTAATTTGAGCGGCTATCGTTACGTAAATAGTTTAGATACATTCGACAGAAGTCGACGTTCCATAAACGCTGTCTGTGAAAGGCACACAGTAAGCTGTCACCTCGAATCAGATTAACTCTTATTACGATCTAATATTAAATCTATTTACAGTTTTCTCTTTCCTCCAAAGGTATATAAAAATAACATAAAGCTATCACCAAATCATATAGGAGATAAACGAAACTTCAGCATTCTACAGTAAACAGTGTTATTCATAGAAAATGTTTACTGTAGAATGCTGAAGTTTCGTTTATCTCCTATATGATTTGGTGATAGCTTTATGTTATTTTTATATACCTTTGGAGGCAAAAGAATAGGCGGGTCACCTGATCACCGCCGTCTATAGACACTAACAACACCAGAGGAGTCGCAGGTGCGTTACCAGCCTGTGTTTGGGGGAGGGGGAAAGGAGAGACCTATAAAATCGGTTTACTCTATGAAAAGTTATTTTAATTTCAATGACGACGCGACTTAAGTACGAGAGAAAATTAAATGAGTAAATGGATTTCATATATCAGATGATTTTATTAGTCATGATTCTTTACGGAGTCGCGGGCACACCTAGTAACTACATAAAATCATAACTTGTAGCATCTATAAACTACTCAGTGTACGTTCTCTCCAAAAATAAGATATTGCTGTCATACCCCATTGACGCGCGCAACGGCCTACACATTTATAAAAGCGAAAAGAAGTCCTATATAATTATTATTGTTATTTGTAGAATAATTACAGAAGTTATTGTTCTTCGTACAACGTGTTTTTTTAATTATTAAATAAAACATAAAGCCACTTAAAAGTTATAAATATAATAAATGCATCGGCATGCACCCACTTTACTCTGGACTATGTGTAACATCCAACATCTTTTGAAATAATAACGTCAGAGCTCTTACGTAAGATAAAGGCGCATCTTAGTGAAAGGGGCTGTGCGCGATGTTAAAAATTACGTTATCACTTAGCACTTAGCTTTACTAATCACACTTTCACTACTAACAACACTGTTCTGCTATATCATTGAGCTATTAATAATATATTTACTAACAATGTAACGCCTTTCATCTAACTACATCATTATTTCGTTTATACAAACAATGTACATGTAAATAGTCATATTATATCATATGTAAGATAAATAATATGTGATTAATCTAAATAAGATATGTCTATTATAGTGACATATTCGTTACTTCTTAAAGTCATTACTTGTAGTTGCATAATTCGAATAAATTTACCAATGAGTATGCTAATGAAGTTTTGAACATACCTAATCCTAGAAGCTATTTCTAATTTTGTGAGAAAGTGGAGTAATAACCGATTTTTTATCTAGTACTACCTGTTGGCCTCGACTATGCATGGAGGTACTAAAAAAGAAAATGAGACCTAATATTCCCTTTTCATTGTGTAATTAAATAAAATTAAGTAAAAGACATAATTAAGTAAAATGGCAACTGAACAATTGAACGTCAAGCTATTAATTCTGTCAATATTTTTAAAGATCTCTGAAGATTTTTGTAGATCCTATTTTCTCACTCACTCGTTATTTTGCATAGAAATTTATATCCCAAATTTTTTACATTTTTTCCATTCGACTTTTTTAACATTTTCTTTCATACAAACCTTGTTCTGACAATTCGAAGCACAACCAAAAAATATCCAAATAGGTGCATCCGTTCTAAAGTGAATCGCTGACATACATTCGCCGATTGATTTATATTTACAAAAAATCTACACTGAATTTAAAATAATTAATAATTATTATTTAGATAATTAATTTAAAATTAAATAATACTAAATAAGGGCATTATTAAATAGTATCACTATTTACATAGGAATTGATAGCAAAAAAATAATTAAATAGTCATTTATCGCAACATTTTTTTAGGAAACTTAGGTTTTTGTTAAGAAGCCGATGTTCTAGCAGTAGCTCTTTCTACATTCTTCAAATCTAGAAATTGATTGTTAATATTGTCGCAATTGTATTATGTTTTTATTATTGTGTTTTATTTTAGTTGGTTATTATTTTCTGTTTAAACATAGAATATGGCAGACATAAAAAATAAATAAGAAAATTATCGACAGTCAAAACATTCCGTGGAATACGTATAAATTATTATCTGCAGTGATAAACATTAATTTTAAATAATTTCTATCTAGAACTCGTACGTCAACATCGAGAATTGAATAGCTGTCTTCCCTTCATTGGGTCTGCAGATGTGTTGCCATGAATATTTGAGAGGTGTGTTCATGACACAATTCACAATGAGTCATCGAATTTCGCCCACGAGCGTGAATTGTTATTGTTATTTATTTATGTCCATTTTTGTATTTACATTTCTCAAAAGTAAGAGGATATCTAATATTAGTTCAATTTATATTAATATTGAAGTACATCCAATTATGCAATGTATTTAATATTTTACGCTTTTGTAATCATGTTAATTCGCATTCGTAAAGATTTTTGCTGACGTCCAGAGGGTTGCTTTTTACTTCGCACTCAGGTAAACAAATTTCAAAAGAAATGAATAACAAAATGAATTATTCGTTTATGGAATTATACTCACGATAAATTGATTTTAAGAAAATTACCTAAACACAATAAAATCCTAAATACATTCACAGTTTTTCTTCCATGTGTGATACTGCATGCATCTTATAATACTGATTTAACCGATTAAAAATCATGATTTACAAAGTTGCGATTACAAAATCTAATCTGTAAATGATTATTACAAGTCATCACGCAGCCTTCAGTTTGCCCATCACTTTCACCCGATTAGATAATCATATTATGCACACAAGAACGTTCTCAAGTTAAGACCGTGACCTCTCATGTTATAAAAAACACACTAGACCTCTATATACATAACAAACAAGTTGCTTCATGATTGCGATATTATATTATTTTGATTCTAGAAGTCTCCTAATAATTCAGTTACTTTTAAATATGAATACTATAGTATCAATACATATAAAAATTTATTATGTGTTGTTTGTTCTGACTAATTTCTGAAACGGCTGAACCCATTGATGAAGCTTTTTCTGATGGATATAGAACTTTTAAGAACATTATTATTAGACTATAGGTGGTTGAGCCACTATGAAGCTATTAATGGTTTCAGTATGAATGGGTCGGCTCGCGCGGGGTAGTACCACCCTCTCACAGAAACACCCATCTGAAGTAACAGTGCTTGCATCGTTGCGTTTCGTTCGATTAGTGAGAGCGCCGGGGCCCACCTCCCCTCACCCTACCCCTGCGTCTCCCCCTCCTCCTAAACACAGGCTGGCAACGCACTTGCGACAACAGAGTACGTAATATAAATAGAGGTCGCCATCGTTCTTTCCAATCAGCGCCTCTATAATACGAGTTTCGAACTAATATCTGTTGGTTATAAATTTACATTTATAGCTATGTATGTATGCATACAGCGGTACTGCGTAAATCGTAAACAAGTTTTTAATCATTTTTATTTGTAATGAATATATTCATCGTAAGGCAAATCTAAATACAAGTATGTATATGCAGGAGTCAATGTTTATAAGTAGATCCGGAGATAGATAAAATTATTTGTGGGAGGCAAGAAAATTTAAGGGAGCACACTCTCGTAACAGATAAATAAACAAAGTGAATGAAAACAAATATATGAAAGTAGTCCATTTGAAATATCAAAATTAATTGTCGTCCACCACTTTTGTTATCAAACTTGCCAAAAAAATTAAATAACAGTGCCATCTAGAGAGTGGATCGATAACCAAAAATAGACGAGCCTTTCCATACAAATCCGATTCTGAGAAGTGAAAATAGCGTGCTTGCGACTCCTCTGGTATTGCTAGTGTCTATGGTCGGCGGTGATCACTTAATATCAGGTGACCCGCCTGTTCGTTTGGCTCCAATGATATAAAAAAGACTTTTCAATAAGCGGTAAAAAATAATGATAAGATATAAAATAAACTTGAAATCGATAAAAGTTTATATGGGCTAAACGCTAACAACAATATTATAATTTATGAAATTGTCGACAAACAGATAAAACACGCAACACCTATAAGACAACAAAATTACTTTCAAGAGAATGAACTCACTGATACCAGCTACCAATTGATAAATTTGGCTTACCATGGAATAGAGTTAATACTTAACTTTTACATATATAGTATAGGATAGGAATCCATACCCATACCTACAGAATCAAAAATAATTTGTCGCATTCAGGTCCTAAGAAGGTGCTTATGAAGGTATGAAAACAAGCCAGTCATCGAAAAGAACCATTAAGAAATTCGATCGGGTTTGTCTTTTTATCGTACATATTTTTATGTTATATTAAAATTACAATCGTTATTAGCGTATGCGCAGAGATATGTGTTAATTCCAGATATCACCATCGTTCACACTTTACACACTATGTGACACCCACCTTGTGACACAAAAACCCGTTTAACATGATGCTTGAACTTACTGTGCGACAAATCGGTAACCTGCTTTAGGATTTTGTTGTAAAACCTAACACTAATACCTAAAAACTATTACTAATCTTATTAAGTCTGAACAATGGGATGACCAGTTTGTCACAGTTCTAAATTTACCATTTTTTTTACGAAATCCAGCTTTACTAAGATTATGCGGGCACCCATTAAATTAATTATTTAAAATATATATTATTACCACGCATCTTTTTTTTCGAACTGATTACGCTATTGACCTAGCAAGGTCTTAACAGCTTCACCGGACTACTTACCACGCATCACTACACACAGTTAGCATGGTTAACATAACATTACACTACGATGTACACTACATTATATTTTTTTTATAAAATTGATTCATTAATTTATATACGATTATATACTAACGGGACGGGCGGACGTTGTCCTGCTTTGATAATAAAAAAAAGTCTAAAATTCAACAGTAACGCCACCTACCGGGTCCAATTGAATCAAAACGATCCTCGGATCCACTGGAACAAACACACAAAATATCATGAAAATCGGTCCCGCCGTTTAGGAGGAGTTCAGTGACATACACACGTACAGAAGAAATTATTATAATATTTTCAAGTACACCCTTTTAATTGATTGATACCAATTGTCACAGTTTTAAACGAAATTTTGCTATTAACATAAATGTATTAATATGAAATTTACACTTACCTATTACGAGACGATGCAAAATTTGTATCTACAATTTCCACAATAGAAGTATACTAAGAAAAAACTGATAGAAAATAAGTTTATGTATAACAATTACACTAACAACCACTCAGCTCTCACAGCTATATAAAAATATTAAATTTAAGTAGGTGATGTGTCTACGTTCATTCTTTACAAAATAAACGTAAAAACAATAGAAAGCGAGTAAAAGAACTTGCAGTCATTCTCCAACGAATACAGTGAAAGTGGCAAATCTTTTAAGAGAATTAACTGCGTGTAATGAAAGAATATTTAATTATTTTTTTGTATACATACCTCTCTGAATATGTATATTTTTATGCCTATTATTTTTATAATAAGCAAATAAACATATGATTAAAACAGACCTCTGTTAGCAAAACTATATACATAATAAGCTGGAACCAGAAGTTTAATAAATACTAGTGGGCGTCCAGTGGTCGACATTCGACCATAGTTCATTGATTTTTTAAAGGGATACATATTATAATAATATTTGTATGTTATAATATCATTGTTGAATGTAGAATGAAAAAGAGTAGGTAATTGGAACGTAAGAGTAAAATAATACATACAGTCGAGCATAGCAACCTCCTTCACAACCTTTTTTGAAGTCCTTTATTGACAGATGTCAAAATGTCTTTTTTATTTATGTATATGTTGTGTAAAATTGAAGCAGTAGTGTGAGTAATGCATATTGTAATTAATTTAATGTACTTCTAATGCATTTTATATAAAATAAATAGCTTTCTGCACTTCCCCTCTATATAAACTTTAACTACGCCAAATTTCACGTTCATCCGTTCGCCCAATTCCGTTAAAAAGGGATACAAAGATTAGGTTTCACGTATTAATATATAGATAATTGGAGAGTCTGTTTGATATGACAAAATAACTATGATTTACTAAACGGATATGAAAGTACGGCATTTTAACCAAAAATTTTTTTTCAATTTTCGTGTCAATCTGTCTATTTGTTCAGACTTATCTACGAAACGGCTGGACCGATTTTGACAGGACTTTCACTGGAAGGTAGCTGATTTTATAAGGAGTAACATAGTCTACTTTTATTAAAAAAAAAAACAAACAGTGTTTCGCTTAAATATTATCCTTTGTTACAACACAGACGAAGTCGCGGGAACTGCTAGTGTTTTAATATAATCAAGCAAAACTAACTGCGAGGGTAATAAGGAAAAGCAATAACTAAAATTGTTTCCATACAAATTATACACAGACTCGAAATCGAATTCAATAATTGAACAATATTGAAAACGCGTAAATAACTGCGCAAACCAATAATAATCGTAAACATTAGCAATATAAAATGTATTCCAATACAATTTGTTTTTCTCAATCACACACGTATGATATTAATGACATATCAATCGCATATTCGGGCGTTATAATTTCATTGTACGTCTTGTCATAAGAAAAACTTACACAGAAAATATCCGAACCACTATACATAAAACACAGTAAATACTTTATACTATTGTCAGCAAATATTCGAAAGACACGGAAAATCAAACATCAAAGGTTGGGTTTTTAATATTTCTACAAAAAGGTCTTTCTGTTTACGTTATAACCCTTTGTCGGCATAAAACCATTTGAGCGGGGTACCGTCACTCATATGGAATTAAGGTCTGTAATTATTTTCATTTTCTATAACTTGAATTATAGATAGCAAAAAGGTTTATATATCAATAATGAATTACGATGTTGTATAATTTTACAATGATTTTGGTTATAAACTGTGACAAACTATACTGCTGTTGGATGATTTGCTATTTCGTAACGTATTGCAATTTTTGAAAATTACGTGAGAATACAATAAGTAAACGTTACTTTTACCGTGATTTTGAGAGTGGACACAAAATTAATATATTATTAAAGTTTTTCGATAAATTTATACATATAATAAGAATGTAAATATAACGTATCTGTACATTTTCGATTTTCATGAAAAAAATTGTTGTAGCTGTCTAGGAATAAGTAATAGAATACATTTCAGTCATTTTTAGAAATGACTGTCTAGCTGTCTGTCTGTATGTTTATATGAACACGCATAACTGCTAAAGTACTGGGATCACAATAAAACCTTGTAAAAGAAAATTATAAAGCATATCCGCGGGAGTAAATTAGTTTTTATTTCATTAAAATTGGTCCACTCTATCAAAAGTTCTTGTAATTTTAATGGCGCCGCGACTTAAGTATGGGAGAAAAGTATATAAGCAAATGGACGAAATACGTTCAGATGACTTTATTAGTCATTGTTTTGCACATCAGGTTCCACGTGGATGCAGTCGCGGGCACAGCTAGTATTTAATTAAGTAGTAATTGTACAAAATAAAATAGTAAACTGTATAAAATAAAATAGTTATAGTAATTGTAGAATCTACAGCCAATAATGTAATATTACAATTTATTATTAACAGAGTGCATTCAAGTCACTAGATGACACAGACACTTTCAATCATCTGGAAGTGGTGGCAATGCTATTTTTATTATATTACTGTCGTTAGGAAATCACCTTACATTAATGTACAGTTTCTATAAATTTGTTAACATTTCAATACATTTTCTTGTCTTTTTTACATAATTTACCGAAAATTTTGAAAGTCTAACTAAACGTTCACAATCACAGTATTGACAATGCCTGAACACATAAGTATCTACAGAAGACAGACTGCCTATTGAACACTTAATAACATGAAAATCAAATTAATAGTTTTTGTAGCCCATGGTTCAATTGAGACAGACCACGATCTTATTTTATTCATTATCACACCTATCACATGTGTGCCATGTGAAAACTTTTGTCACGTTACTAACTGACACAACCTTTTTTTTTACGTGGGGAAATCCCTTATGGATACACCACCCTCTCGGAGGAGAGGGTGGGTTATGTCCGTCTCGCACGGACTAAAACCCCACGGTGTACGTCTATCGCTAAGTTGGGGTGGCACGAGATCTCTATAGACTTCATCGTGCCGCCCCAGCGGTTGGCCCAGCAGCGATATCGCTGCCGCCGAACCTCGTCCTGTTAGGAGACAGCCGGGTACACACCGGCCGTCTCCTCCGTTCGCCGGACCTGTGCACTAGGAAGATGGCCCCCCCGACCCATCTTCCCTAGGTCCGGCTAAAACTGACAGAACCTACTGTACAATAAATAACAAGCACAACATTAACACAAATTCTACAAGTAATGAAAGAAGGCTGATTTTAACGCATCCATTATAGGTTTAAGCGTTTGACCACTATCTCACCTAGTATTAAACGACGATGAATTAAACGGCCAAGACAAAAAACACAATAAATCTACTGGTCACGTACAGTTGCCGCAACACAACCATAGTTGCTGGTGACAGATTCTCAACTTAAGGATGGTAGCTAGTTACACGGGCCTAAAAAAGCTACCACCTTGCCACTTGTAGGTGGTAGAGTCACGCCGAAGCTATTACTGGTTTCAGCATGAATAGGTCGGCTCGTCGACCCACAGAAATCCGACGTGAAGTTTTTTTTTCGAACTGACTACGCTATTGACCAAGCAAGGTTAAGCTTAACAGCTTCACCGGACTACCCGACGAAAAGTAATAGTGCTTCCATTGTTACGTTTCGTTCGGTACAGTGAGACCGACGGAGGCACCCCTCCTCAGCTTTCCCTTTTCCTTCATACACTTGCGACTCACCTGATGTTGCTAGTGTCTATGGATGACGGTAACCAGGTAACCCGCGTGTTCGTTTGCCTCATGTGATATAAAAAAACTATTTCGTCACGATGTTAACCTTCACCAAAAGCCCCGACTCTTTCATAACGATTCGAACCTACGTCGATTAACAGTGTCCGAACATACATAGCTCTCACCGCTTCAAACTGCACAGCACAATATAACTTCCGAAACAAATAGTTAATTCAGGTTCAGATTTTCCACTTGAGATCGGTAGGTGAGAGTCGGCACGATGAAGTCTATAGAGATCTCGTCCCGCCCCAACTATAGCGGCAGACGTACACCGTGGGGTTTTAGTCCGTGCGACTCGGACATAATCCACCCGGGTGGCGTATCCATATAAGGATTTCCCCACGTTAAAAAAAAAAAGGTGAGTATCAAAACCCTGCCACCATTTAAAATATATCGATTGTCAATATCTTCGTAAAAAACTTGGCAAATCGATCGTCACAAAAGAAAGTCACACCTACAGTTTCTATTGAGAGTGATCGTGCTCCGAGAAAACGATGGTTTCACGGTCAACTGATAATGATAACTGACATCGTTCGTAATGATATCATTTTAGGTCCCCGTCAGTTTCATGAAATCAATGTACGTTACGGTTGTTGTATACATTTTTTCCTATCTTGTGTTTACAGTTTACTATTTCGTTTTTTTTTACTATTCTATGAAGGTTATCATATATTAAAGACTTTATTACGACCAATTAAAATGACTAACAAGTATTAAAACGACTGAACTTTATTGATCCAAATATATTTTGATTACGTTCAACACTTTATGCTTTCCACTGTGTTCATTTATATTTTTAATTGAAATGGAAACCTATGTAATTTAAGATAAAAGGTGATCGTACAGCTAATAAAATAAGAAATATAGAAGTAATAACATAAATAAAGCCATTTAAAAGTTCACATAGATATTACAATGAAATAAATATTTAGTCACAGAGTACGTTCAATTATTAATCAATTTTTTGTTTATAATTCCTAAAAACAGTTTATTTTTATATAAATAACTAATATTTTCTACAAAAATAATAATTTAACGTATAGAAGCCTTTAAGTCCCCGCATATACATATACTATTAACCAAGTCACAGTTTTAATGGCGGTATAGCCACGCTGAAACTATTACTGGTTTCAGCATGAATGGGTCGGCTCACCCGGGGTAGTACCACCCTCTCATAGAAAACCGACGTGAAGTAACTAACAGTGCTTGCATTGTTGCGTTTCGTTCGATCAGTGAGAGCGCCGAAGGCCCACCAAGTACCACCCTCTCATAGAAAACCGACGTGAAGTAACTAACAGTGCTTGCATTGTTGCGTTTCGTTCGATCAGTGAGAGCGCCGAAGGCCCACCACCCCTCCCCTCTCCTCTCTCCTCTCCCTCTCCCTCCCCTAACCCTTCCTCCCAAAGAGTGGTATATATATATATATATAGTGGCAAAAATATAATGCATTGTTTTGCGTTTCGTTCGGTCAGAGAGAGCGCCGGAGGCCCAGCTCTCCTGCCCTCCCCCCTCTTCCGTAAACCTCCCCCTACCCCCAAACACAGGCTGGCAACGCACTTGCGACTCCTCTGGTGTTGTTAGTGTGCATGGACGATGGTGATCACTTAACATCAGGTGACCCACCTGTTCGTTGGTCACCTATGACATAAAAAAGTCACCTGGTCATACAAATATACTATCTCTACATCTCTGCGCAAACGCCATACAAAATCAATTTTAATATTGGAATTAAAACAGAGCAATACATCGGTGTAACAGAAATGCTTGAAATCGTAGATAAAAACGTGTTTTAGGTCTTTAGAGGTTTGAGGTTAACAACACAAACGTTTATTGTTTGTTAGTAAAGGTTATCAAGGCCACGCGAGCTTCGAACGTCAGTAAAACTAACGGTACATATATGCCAAATACCAGCACGTCCAGTAACGGTCAACCTCCCTGTCACTACGGAATACGACGAGTATCACATCTCGAAGATCGCTCATCTGCCACGCGTCAATAGAATTTAATAACTTTCGATACTACAAATAAACGATCGTATCGATTGGTACATGTTTGGAGCTTCGTTCTAATCACCTATATTCATACAATCTCTTTACGGTCGCGAGATACGATCGAGTTTCTTTGTCTTGTATATTGTACAGACATTTATCTTACTGTTCGTATAATTCGCTTTGTATCGTCAACTATTGTTAGTTATTCTTATTAATAAACATGATTTCTATGTATTTCCTTTTATTATTAATAAATAATATAAGAATGTCGTTATCTGCATCTGTATGTGTGCAGTTAGTTCTTCTAAACTACATAACAGATTTTTATACAATTTTTACTAGAATTTAGAGCATCTTCCAGGAGTTTTATATGTAAAATACATAATTTATAATGAATTATTTATAAAGTTATTCTTAACAATATGCTATTAATATTTATTCAATAAAATTTTAGTTACATTCGGCAATTAATTTAGATCTCTCTCTACTCATTCCGGAGTATACAATTGTTATTAATATGTCAAAAATTATCAAGGATTTAAAGTTAAGTGCAAAACTAAATAAAAAACGCTTGTGTGGCGAAACTTACGTTGCTTCTTTGAACTTGATAAATTATCAGTGTCAATAAATAGATCATAAAGTACTTGTGTCTAAATCATTAAGACAATACATACGAATGAAACCGAGGGTCGCCACGCTATTTTCACTTCTCAGAATCGGATTTGTATGGAAAAGGCTCGTATATTTTTGGTTATCAATCCACTCTCTAGATGGAACTGTTATATAATTTTTTTTTTGGCAAGTTTGATAACAAAAGATGGTGGACGACAATTAATTTTGACATTTCAAACTGACAACTTTGAAATATTTTTTATTCACTTTGTTTACGTATCTGTTAGGAGAGTGTGCTCCCTTAAATTTTCTTGCTTCCCACAAACAATTTTATTTATCTCCGCATCTACTTATAAACATTGACTCCTGCATATACATACTCGGATTTAGATATGCCTTACGATGAATTTATTAATCTATACTAATATATAAAGCTGAAGAGTTTGTTTGTTTGTTTGTTTGTTTGTTTGGTTGAACGCTATGATCTCGGGAACTACCAGTCCGATTTGAGAAAGTCTTTCGGTTTTAGATAGCTCATTTATCGAGGAAGGCTATAGGCTATATATAATCACGCTAAGACCAATAGAAGCAGAGCACAAATGAAGAATGTTTCAAAATCGGGCACTTTTTTTGCTTTTGAGCGATTACGTTATTATTATATACGTTGCCATGGTAACGTGTTAAGTAGTAGTAATAATATTCGTCCAATAGGACAGGCGAAGGAATTAATCCATACTGCCAATTCTGAAGTTATGTGGTAAGTATCAAAGCTAACATATTCAAAGTTTATTTTATTTTCTTATTCAAATAGTTCATAGGCGAAGGAATTAATCCATACTGCCAATTCTGAAATTATGTGGTAACTATCAAAGCTAACATTTTCAAAGTTTATTTTGTGTTCGTATTCAAAATTTTATACTACTTTTATTTCCAATTTTTTATTTGTACTCAATTACGTATTATAAAAATAAAATTTGTGTATATACAATTAAAATAAAAACTTTTTGATGAATGGATATGGCTACAAATCACCAAAAAAAACTTTTTTTATACTTTGTCTATATTTTTATATTATCATATTTTGTGTGTTTGTTTGTTTGTTCTGGGTAACGACTGACTGACCAAAACGACTGGACCTATTTTAACGGGAATTTTACTTTCTACTGCCAGATAACCGAAATTATAGCGGTTGACATATTCTACTTTATTTGTCCGCGGCTTCGTCCGCATTACTTTGGACCGATTTTCACGGGGTATTTACTGGTAGATAACAGACCTTAAAAAAAGTAATTAATAATCTCAGGAACTACCAGTCCGATTTGAGAAAATCCTTCGGTTTTAAATAACTCATTTATCGAGGAAGGCTACAGGCTATATATCATCACGATAAGACCAATAGAAGCAGAGCACCAATGAAGAACGTTTCAAAAACGGGCACTTTTTTCCTTTTGAGAGATTTCGTTAGTAGTAGTAATAATATTCGTTCAATAGGACAGGCGAAGGAATTAATCCATACTGCCAATTCTGAAGTTATGTAGTAAGTATCAAAGCTAACATTTTCAAAGTTTTTTTTTCCTATTCAAATAGTTCATAGGCGAAGGAATTAATCCATACTGCCAATTCTGAAGTTATGTAGTAAGTATCAAAGCTAACATTTTCAAAGTTTTTTTTTCCTATTCAAATAGTTCATAGGCGAAGGAATTAATCCATACTGCCAATTCTGAAGTTATGTAGTAAGTATCAAAGCTAACATTTTCAAAGTTTTTTTTTCCTATTCAAATAGTTCATAGGCGAAGGAATTAATCCATACTGCCAATTCTGATAAAAAAAAAAAGGTGAGTATCAAAACCCTGCCACCATTTAAAATATATCGATTGTCAATATCTTCGTAAAAAACTTGGCAAATCGATCGTCACAAAAGAAAGTCACACCTACAGTTTCTATTGAGAGTGATCGTGCTCCGAGAAAACGATGGTTTCACGGTCAACTGATAATGATATCTGACATCGTTCGTAATGATATCATTTTAGGTCCCCGTCAGTTTCATGAAATCAATGTACGTTACGGTTGTTGTATACATTTTTTCCTATCTTGTGTTTACAGTTTACTATTTCGTTTTTTTTTACTATTCTATGAAGGTTATCATATATTAAAGACTTTATTACGACCAATTAAAATGACTAACAAGTATTAAAACGACTGAACTTTATTGATCCAAATATATTTTGATTACGTTCAACACTTTATGCTTTCCACTGTGTTCATTTATATTTTTAATTGAAATGGAAACCTATGTAATTTAAGATAAAAGGTGATCGTACAGCTAATAAAATAAGAAATATAGAAGTAATAACATAAATAAAGCCATTTAAAAGTTCACATAGATATTACAATGAAATAAATATTTAGTCACAGAGTACGTTCAATTATTAATCAATTTTTTGTTTATAATTCCTAAAAACAGTTTATTTTTATATAAATAACTAATATTTTCTACAAAAATAATAATTTAACGTATAGAAGCCTTTAAGTCCCCGCATATACATATACTATTAACCAAGTCACAGTTTTAATGGCGGTATAGCCACGCTGAAACTATTACTGGTTTCAGCATGAATGGGTCGGCTCACCCGGGGTAGTACCACCCTCTCATAGAAAACCGACGTGAAGTAACTAACAGTGCTTGCATTGTTGCGTTTCGTTCGATCAGTGAGAGCGCCGAAGGCCCACCACCCCTCCCCTCTCCTCTCTCCTCTCCCTCTCCCTCCCCTAACCCTTCCTCCCAAAGAGTGGTATATATATATATATATAGTGGCTAAAATATAATGCATTGTTTTGCGTTTCGTTCGGTCAGAGAGAGCGCCGGAGGCCCAGCTCTCCTGCCCTCCCCCCTCTTCCGTAAACCTCCCCCTACCCCCAAACACAGGCTGGCAACGCACTTGCGACTCCTCTGGTGTTGTTAGTGTGCATGGACGATGGTGATCACTTAACATCAGGTGACCCACCTGTTCGTTGGTCACCTATGACATAAAAAAGTCACCTGGTCATACAAATATACTATCTCTACAACCCTTCCTCCCAAAGAGTGGTATATATATATATATATAGTGGCAAAAATATAATGCATTGTTTTGCGTTTCGTTCGGTCAGAGAGAGCGCCGGAGGCCCAGCTCTCCTGCCCTCCCCCCTCTTCCGTAAACCTCCCCCTACCCCCAAACACAGGCTGGCAACGCACTTGCGACTCCTCTGGTGTTGTTAGTGTGCATGGACGATGGTGATCACTTAACATCAGGTGACCCACCTGTTCGTTGGTCACCTATGACATAAAAAAGTCACCTGGTCATACAAATATACTATCTCTACATCTCTGCGCAAACGCCATACAAAATCAATTTTAATATTGGAATTAAAACAGAGCAATACATCGGTGTAACAGAAATGCTTGAAATCGTAGATAAAAACGTGTTTTAGGTCTTTAGAGGTTTGAGGTTAACAACACAAACGTTTATTGTTTGTTAGTAAAGGTTCATCAAGGCCACGCGAGCTTCGAACGTCAGTAAAACTAACGGTACATATATGCCAAATACCAGCACGTCCAGTAACGGTCAACCTCCCTGTCACTACGGAATACGACGAGTATCACATCTCGAAGATCGCTCATCTGCCACGCGTCAATAGAATTTAATAACTTTCGATACTACAAATAAACGATCGTATCGATTGGTACATGTTTGGAGCTTCGTTCTAATCACCTATATTCATACAATCTCTTTACGGTCGCGAGATACGATCGAGTTTCTTTGTCTTGTATATTGTACAGACATTTATCTTACTGTTCGTATAATTCGCTTTGTATCGTCAAATATTGTTAGTTATTCTTATTAATAAACATGATTTCTATGTATTTCCTTTTATTATTAATAAATAATATAAGAATGTCGTTATCTGCATCTGTATGTGTGCAGTTAGTTCTTCTAAACTACATAACAGATTTTTATACAATTTTTACTAGAATTTAGAGCATCTTCCAGGAGTTTTATATGTAAAATACATAATTTATAATGAATTATTTATAAAGTTATTCTTAACAATATGCTATTAATATTTATTCAATAAAATTTTAGTTACACTGGGCAAGTAATTTAGATCCAAACTACTCATTTCGGAGTATACAATTGTAACTAATATGTCAGAAATTATCAAGGATTTAAAGTTATGTGCAAAAAGAAATAAAAAACGCTTGTACGACGAGACTAACGCTGCTTCTTTGAACTTGATAAATTGTCAGTGTGAATAAAATGGATCATAAAGTACTATGTCTAAATCATTAGGACAATACATACGAATGAAGCCGAGGGGTCGGTAGTATATAAGAAATAGTTTCATGTTGTATTTTTAAACAGTTACTGTTGTAATATTGTTTCTTATTATTTTATTGACGAATAAATATACGTTAGTTTACATTTATGTGTCAAACAGTTTAAGTTCTAGACTTCAAACATTTTTATAAATAAGAGATTAAAATTTATAACCCTATTTAATTATTCCTTTAGATTAATTAATTAAAAGGTACAAACTTATTACATTACTAACTTCTACATGCGACATCGCTCGTGTTAATGTGGATTAAACTTATCCCTGGGGAACAGTAGTTTTCTTAGATAAAAAGTAACCTTTTCTGTGCCCCTGACAACATATATAATATCATGATGACCGGTTGAATAGGGAATATGTGAAAACGTTACAAACACTTACATTAGGGTAGTCCGGTGAAGCTGTTAAGGCCCTGTTAGGCCAATAGCGCAGTCAGTTCGAGAAAAAAAAACTTCCATTAGTACTTACTAGTTTTAATGGTGGTAGAGCCACGCTGAAACTATTACTGGTTTCAGCATGAATGGGTCGGCTCCTCCGGGGTAGTACCACCCTCTCATAGAAAACCCACGTGAAGTAACAGTGCTTGCATTATTGCGTTTCGTTCGATCAGTGAGAGCGCCGAAGGCCCACCACCCCTCCCCTCTCCTCTCTCCTCTCCCTCTCCCTCCCCTAACCCTTCCTCCCAAAGAGTGGTATATATATATATATATAGTGGCAAAAATATAATGCATTGTTTTGCGTTTCGTTCGGTCAGAGAGAGCGCCGGAGGCCCAGCTCTCCTGCCCTCCCCCCTCTTCCGTAAACCTCCCCCTACCCCCAAACACAGGCTGGCAACGCACTTGCGACTCCTCTGGTGTTGTTAGTGTGCATGGACGATATTGCGTTTCGTTCGGTCAGTGAGAGCGCCGGAGGCCCACCTCCCCTCCCCTCTCCTCTCTCCTCTCCCTCTCCCACCCCTAACCCTTTCCCCCAAACACAGGCTGGCAACGTACTTGCAACTCCTCTGGTGTTGTTGGTGTCCATGGACGGTGCTGATCACTTAACATCAGGTGACCCACATGTTCGTTTGCCACCAATGACATAAAAAAATCTCATAATACTAGTAAGGATTAATAAGGACTGTATTGCCATCAGTCCTTAATGAGTGTGCTAAATTTCAATTTAATCTGACGTTTTGATGTTGGTGATAATCACGTTCAAAAATCCCTTTACATACATAGATTAGATAGATATAGGTAGAGCTAATAAAAGCGTGTTAAAAATAGCTTTGTTACTCATGTTTCTAAACCCATATTTATCACACATCTTTTAAAACCAAATGTCAGTAGACTTTATCTAACACTAATAAATTTTCAAATAGCAGTTCAACGCTCTGATATAGCTGGGCGTTTAAGGTATGTCCCAGTTCTTTTAAAGGTTTTTTTATCTCATTGTGTAAAATACAACATATGTTTACACAGGTGACAGACCAAGATTTATTCATTCCGATCAGGCAGTAAAATAAAGGCCGCCTATTTCGATAACACTTCTAGTAGATAAGTGAGCATACTTTTGTAAGCAAGTGATAATGGTAATATGATAAAATAGAAAAGCATTTAATTATTTAATTTTAACTTCATATTTTATTATACATAAAACTTTATAGAGTTCTGATAACTTGTTACATGTATATTTAATGTTCGGTTTGATACAAATAAAAAGAAAATATTGTGTTTTTTTTATATACCAGGTGGCTGTTTAAAGTTTAACACCCTTCTACCCTTTGGTAGTTCATGGTCATATTTAATATATAAAATAATAATATCAAAACAAATACTAATAAACAACAAAGAGAACCTTTAAAGTTTGTTCTAAAACTTTAAAAGTTACGGGACTGATACTTTTAAACGTAAAAAATCACATCTAGGTTCTATGAACAATATTAAAGCGCAATTCAAGGTTAATATTTACGTGACTGTTTATTGTCAGAATGCAGCACGGTGGTAATGTGTTTTGGGACTTTATTATAAAACTTAACACTATTACCTAAAAAACTGTTTTTGGATTTAGTGAGCCTGAAGCATGGAATGACCAATTTGTTGCTGTTTCTAGTATTTAAATTATGCTGGTCTTTTACTAGATCCAACATATCTGAATTTTTGCGGACATACATTAAATTATCTAGAATATATTGGGAGGGCAGAGTTAAGATACCGAATTCCTGAAACTTAGTCTTTAATGATTCGCGAGGCCTCATATTATAAATTGCTCGAACTGCTCGTTTTTGTAATAGGAATATGGTGTCCACCTCAGCTGCTGTACCCCACAACAAAATACCATAAGACATTAAGCTGTGGAAGTAAGCGAAGTAGACAATCCTAGCAGTGGCAATATCTGTTAGCTGGCGAATCTTTCTAACTGCGAATGCAGCAGAACTTAGTCTTCCCGCCAATTTTTTTACGTGAGGACCCCATTGTAACTTTGAATCAAGTGTAATACCCAAGAACACAGTATCGTCAACTAAGCCTACTAGATTCCCATCGATCTCGATTCTACTATTAGTAAACCGAACATTAGGCAAGGTAAATCTTATACATTTTGTTTTGTTGGCATTAAGCAATAGATTATTTAACGCAAACCAGTCGGAAATTTTATTTAAAGTATTATTTAGATAACTAAGCTCTGAATCTATTCTTTTTACCTTAAATATAATTGAAGTGTCGTCCGCGAAAAGAACCATGTCAGCACAGTTATCAACCACTAGCGGTAGATCATTTATATATACTAAGAACAAAAATGGCCCTAAAATAGAACCCTGTGGGACGCCAATTTGAGTCAGTGATCCAGCTGACGTAACCCCGTCTACACTAACTTTGTGACAACGATCTTCTAAATAGGACGCTAGAAGGTCGAGAGAAGCTCCACAAACACCATAGTGTTTTAATTTCAAAATAAGGGTACTATGGTCAACGCAGTCAAAAGCCTTAGACAGATCACAAAACACACCAATTGCATCCTGCGATCCCTCCCAAGCTCGAAAAATATGACTTAGTAACGTTGCACCAGCGTCAGTAGTTGATTTTGATTTTGTGAAACCAAACTGTCGACCATCCAGAATCTTTTGCGCTTTAAAATATCCTAATAATTGTTTAAGCATAATCTTCTCGAAAATTTTGCTTAAGGACGGCAGTACAGAAATTGGTCTATAATTTCCAAGATTACTCCTACAGCCTGATTTAAATAAAGGAACCATTTTACTTATTTTCATTAAATCGGGGAAGGTTCCTTTTGCTATACACTGATTAAATATATTAGCCAAATATGATGAAATATTAATAATTAAGGACTGTACTACTATTACCGACATTCCCCAGATATCTTCGGTATGTTTCATGTTTAAGAGTTTAAAAGTCCTTATTATTTCATCTGCACTAATAGATGTGAAATTAAATTTTGAATTTATAGGTGCACTCAGATTTTTTAGTAACGATACCGCACCTTGGGCTGATGAAGTAATATTTTTTGTTACCTGTAAAGGTATGTTAGTGAAATAATCTTGGAAAACAGTTACTACCTCTGAACTGTTTGAAATATGTACTCCGTCAACATTCAAATTATGCGAATTATCAGTAATTTTGGATTTTCCTAATTCTTTATTTATAATATGCCAGACAGTCTTGGTCTTATTACTAGATCCAAGAACTTTATTGCTTAAAAATTTAGCTTTAGCAGTTACACAGACACGCTTAAAATTTTTTGAATAATTTCTGACATATGCATGAAAGGATTCATTGCTAGTTAATGATCTCCTATAATACAGATCGTATAGTCTATCTCTACTTTTTTTAATTCCCAAGGTAGCCCATTCACTAAAACTATTTTTTTGTTTTACACTTTTCTTGGGCAGTGTTTATTAAATTCAGTCCTTATGATGTCAAACAAGCCATCATAATCCTCATTTGGATCTTCTTTATTAAAAATCTTCGTAGATAATCTTTCTACAATGTTGTAATTTAAATGATCTAATCTACTTTTGGATGTAAGTCTAGTTGTTTTCTTACAATTAACACTTTGTTTGTCACAATTTATTTTAACAAGTAGTCCTTTATGATCAGACCGTATCCCAGTAATAATACTACCGCCAATGGTTTCAAAATCAGGTCATTGCTTTCCTTATTATTACACCAGTTCGTTCTTGTGTAAATCACATGATGTTGAGTGTATATCAGTTTTGTTTTTCTCTTTATAATTAGTTCAAATATTAAGCACCTATGTTTTTTAATTGATTTAGAACGAGAAACTACTAATCCTGTAAAAATATTGCTAGCGACTAACCAGTCGCACTGTATACTATATTCCTCAGAGTTTGATAACATACTCCAGAATTGTTTTTGAAAAAATACTCCCAGCTCTGTATTATTTTATGGTTACGGTCTATGTACGCAATTTTGTCTATGCCAAATATTACAAATGCAAGTAAAATTTAATTACTAATTGTGCAATGTAGAATAACGTAAAACCAAAACACATTGTACAATACAAAACATTCAGTAAAGAAATAGTATTTTGTTATTGGATCTAAAGAGATAATATAAAAAATGTTAGACATGTAAATACAAAAGATAGTTACATAGACATGGAATGCTTTAATCTTGTCACACATTTTTATACTTCATAGGTTTTTATTGTGCGTCCACAATCAACATGACATTTTTTTATATCATAGCAGGCAAACGAACAGGGGCGTCATCTGATGTGAAATGATCACCGCCGTCCATAGTCACTAGCAACACCAAGGGAGTCGCAAGTGCGTTACCAGCCTGTGTTTGGGGGGAGGTGAGGTTTACGGAAGAGAGGGTAGGGCAGGAGAGGTGGTCCTCCGGCGCTCGCTCTGACCGAACGAAACGCAACAATGCATTATAGATTTTTTTATATATCACAGGAGGCAATCGAACAGGTGGGTCACCTGATGTTAAGTGATCACAAATCCGTTGCCAACCTGTGTTTGGGGGAGGGGAGGGGGGAGTAGGGCCTCCGGCGCTCTCACTGACCGAACGAAACGCAACAATGCAAGCACTGTTACTACATGTGTGTGTTTCTGTGGGTCGGGTGGTAGTACCCCGGGCATGCCGACCCATTCATACAGAACCCAGTAATAGCTTCAACGTGGCTCTACCACCTACGAGAAGTCTAGAAGAGACTGGATCTGGAGTGTAGTTGCCGAAAGGTGCTACGCGCTAGCAGATTTTCAACTCGAGGATTGTCAGGAAGGCATGAAAAACACTAACACCAAGAGATATGGTTCATAAAGTAAATATCCTGAAATGACCACTGGTATGGTAAGTAATTATACATTTTAATTCTATTTTTAATTATTACAATACAGTAAACCGAATGGCCTCGGTGACGCGACATCTTGCAACATATTATTTATCTGTTTCGTACGAATTATAGAAAAGTGCCCGTTTCCTAGTTACTATATTTGTAATCGTTTTAACAGCGAACCGTGAAGTCTTTCGCAATAATTATAATTACCGTAGTTGCCACCTTTTTCTCCCTAGGGTTGTCAAAATTACTTGGATACTAAATAATGAAAATATGCTCTCTATTTTAAATTGTATGTATTTTAAATTAATTAAATTATAGATATTTCTGAATATCATTAATTATTCGGAGCTCGGTGAAGAAAGACATGATGAAAGCACAGCATTGGCGGTAGGGTTTTTTCTTAGCCCACCTATCTAGCTACTACTCTCAAGTTGAAGATATATCAAACACCTATAGGTGTTCTGGTACTTGAAAACTAGTCCCGTGTAGGGTTAGAGTATTTACCCTCTTGGACCACACCAGGTAAGATTATGGTCAAAGTATCAACCTATAAAATATTAATAAAAAAGATTTTGAACAACAGTTGTCTGTTAATTTTTTTTTTTAACTGCCTACGCTACTGACCTAGTAAGGTCTTAACAGCTTCACCGGACTACTAAGGCGAGCGCTTAAGGCACTCAACCTTATTTGAGCAACTA
>MU159931.1:60288-72088 GCA_015888305.1 Antheraea pernyi | reverse complement strand
CCCCCCCCCGCCAATCCCCTGGACTTGCCTACCCACTACGTAGGTAGGCAAGCCAGAGGTTACCTATTCAACACCCCCCCCGCATTCCCCCCGCCCTACCTACATCCTAACCCTACCAATCCAACCTACCTACACAGCCCTACGCCCGCCTACCTTAGCTACCCTAAGCTAAGCTACATTTGCATACTCATATGAGTTATTGAAATATGTGTACGAAGCATACATACTTCGACAACTCTTATATGTATTCTGTGTCGGATAGTCTGTTAACTGTTGAATGTAGAATTTTAATTTTCATAAGATATTTAGACATAATATCCAAGATTCTCATTTATAACCGTTATTTTCAATCTGTTACTGAAACTTGACTGTTATTGACAAAGGAAATAAATGATGTGTTAATTTATATCATCATCATCATCAGCTTGTAAGAGACCCACTGCAGGGCCATAGGCCTCTTCCCGAAGGAAGGTATGGGCATAATCACCACACCAGCCGACAACGTATTGGTGATTTCAAACTCTGAGAAATCCACAGTTTTATATTTTTACAACATACAGTAGTACTACAAGAACATTTCTCAGGTTCAGGTTTCCTCATGATGTTTTCCTTCACCGTCAGCCGATACTGTTACCAAATTAAATTAGTAAATTTATGCGAACTCCGAAAAATTCGTAGGTACATGCCGGGGTTCGAACTTACGTACATCGAATTAATATTCCACCGGTCAAACCACTACGCCACCACCACTTACTAGGTTACTTTATAGATAAAGATTATTTTATTAGCTATTTTCTAATACAAAAATTACACTATAACATACATTTTAATAGAACTCCTAGCTGTAGACAAAGAGATGAGATTTAAATGTAAAGTTTCGCTTCAATTTGCAAATTAATCATTTTATATTAAACTAGCGGGCCCGGCGGACGTTATCCCGCCCTGATAATAAAAGAAACCTTGACAAATTATATACCCAAACCTTCCTCATGAATCACTTTATCTACTGGTGAAAACTGTATGACAATTCGTTCAGTAGTTTTTCAGTTTATCGCGCACAGACACAGACAAACGTGGCAGAGGTCGTCGTGTTATAATATATAGTGATTATCTATTAAGTAGAAATTTTGTTTATTAAACTAGCGGGCCCGGCGGACGTTATCCCGCCCTGATAATAAAAGAAACCTTGACAAATTATATACCCAAACCTTCCTCATGAATCACTTTATCTACTGGTGAAAACCGTATGACAATTCGTTCAGTAGTTTTTCAGTTTATCGCGCACAGACACACAGACAAACGTGGCAGAGATCGTCGTGTTATAATATGTAGTGATTATCTATTAGGTACAAATTTTGTTCTTATACAGTATGACTAATAGCATAACGTTTCTTTTAAATATAGATAACTTACTAAAGATGTTCTAACCTTACACTACTAAACTTCTTTAACAAATCTACGGCGCGGAATGGGACGAAACTCGGAATATAATTTAAAAAATACATTTTTTTTACATATATGTACTCTACATGTTAATTTTAAATCGTATAGCCTTAATTTTTATAAAACGTAGCAACCCTTATTCTAACTCGAGAGACCGGTAAATGCCGTTGCCATAATATGCAGTCTTGGAGAGTTTATGAATTGCAAATATTTATCCGGCTCCACGATCTTATATTAAAGTTACGAATCTTAGCAAATATTTTTGTTTTAAAACACTTATATATACATACGAAATACTATTTAAATATACTATTTCATTATACAATACTAGAGCGCTCAGCCCGATTTCGCAAAGATGTACCAACAATGAAAATAATATTAAATCTTCCTTTACAGTACGATCATAATAGAAAATGGCAAAAATAGACGTCAATTCTGTCAATATTCTTGAAGATCTTCCTGCTGTCTTCTGGTTCACTCACTCGCCCACTATTTTATATAAAGATTTGATAACCAAAATTTTTTACTTTTTGTTTATCACTTTTCAAAAAAATTTTTTTCAAACCTTTTCTTGACAAATACAAATGGACCAAAAAAAATGCCAAATAGATACAGTCGTTCTAAAGTGATGCGGTAATATATTACTGATTAGACTTGAATCCAAATCATGTATCGATATTAAATACAATTTAACGGCTCTTACCCTGAAATGCTTCGTAGCGCAGTGGTATTATGTCCTACTATTGATTCTAGAGGTTGCGGGTTCGATTACCTCATACCATCAGTTCTGTGTTTTTGACAAATATTTACATATGTAAATATTTATATCATATACTTAGCTGTCATAATACAAGCTATGCTTAATTCGGTAACAATACCGCATTTAAAATTATGAATTTAAATATATTACTAACATCAACTAGCGGACCCGGTGGACGTTGTCCCGCCATGCTAATAAAAAAACCTTGACAAATTGTATACCTAAACCTTCCTCATTAAGGAGTTGTCCCGCCATGCTAATAAAAGAACCTTGACAAATTATATACCTAAACCTTCCTCATTAATCACTTTATCTTCTGGTGAAAAGCGCATAAAAATCCGTTGAGTAGTTTTTGAGTTTATCGCGAACAGACAGACAGACAGGCGTGACAGAGGGCTTTGCTTTACAATATGTAGTGATTTTAGTGACTTACAAAGGGAGACATATAACTGTATAAATAATGTTTATTGGGTGACTAGAAATCCACAAAACTATTGGGCACAAAATATACTAGCAACCGCTCCCGAAATCGTATGTGTTATTTTAAATATAGAAAATAAAAACAGTAAAATATAGCCTATTTTGCTCAAGAATAACTTTGCTGGCTATCAGCGAAAAAATCTCCAAATTTACCTCTTTATAATAGCAATATGGGTTGTAGATTAATAAATGTTCTAAAGTTACTGAGTCCTTCGTGACTATCATTGCGTTGTCACTGTCGCAACCCGCAACCAAACCAACGTAATCGAATCGACAAGAACTTGTTTTTATCGAGTCACTTGCTTTGACGTTAATGAGCAACGATTTAGGGTTAAGTATTTGCTTGGCTATGTTTTTATTTGTATAATTAAAAGTGAAAGTTTCATGATATGTAGGAAGTTTAAGTTTTTCGAAATTTTTTAATGTTATTTTTATATCATTGGAAGCAAACAAACAAATGGGTCACCTGATGTTAAGCGATCATCCCCGTCCATAGACACTTGCAACACCAGGAGAGTCGCTCTCACTGACCCAACGAAACGCAACAGTGTAAGCACTATTACTTCACGTCGGTTTTGTGTGAGAGGGTGGTACTACCTCGGCCAGCCCATTCATGCTGACATCACTAATAGCTTCAGCATGGCTCTAACACCTACAAAACTTTTTTTTGCAACTTCCACAGCTCTATTTTTATTAACATAGTCAACTAATTAATGCCTAATTCTTCATCCGTGTCAAATTTCCTAGAAAAACTATGGTTACCTATATGTGATATAAACACTACCTCGGACGAGCCGGCCCATTCATGCTGACATCACTAATAGCTTCGGCATGGCTCTACCACCCTCAAAACTTTTTTTGCAACTTCCACAGCCTTATTTTTTTAACATAGTCAACTAATTAATACTTAATTCTTCATCCGTGTCAAATTTCCTAGAAAAGCTATGGTTATATGTGATATAAACACATTTTCAGGCTAAGAGTTACGCCGATAATAAGTTTCATCAACACCAGTTTCGTGGTTTTTTAGGGAAATAATCAAACACAATGCAGCACTCTAGATAAAATTCAAAAGCAAAATCTATAAAAAGTTTTCAGTGTACCATTAGAAATATATCTTTATACCATGGGTCATTGTAATTAGCACAATAATTAATTACAACGAAAATCTAAAACTTAAACTTGAAACAAAAAATGGCTACTGAAATCTTTTCCATTATTTTCTAGAGATCATCACTACATAATAATAAAACAAAATCTTTTGCCGCGTCTGTCTACCAGTTCGCGATAAACTCAAAAACTACTGAACGGATTTTCATGCAGTTTTTACCAGTAGATAAACTGTTTCATGGGGCAAGATTAGGTATATAATTTGTAAAGGATTTTTTTTTATTATCAGGGCGAGAAGTCCGCCGGGCCCGCTAGTTTAACATATAGAACAATCATAAAAATACATTACTCTAGATATTATCGTATCCTGGGTTTAGATACTTTCGATTTAGATATTTCTATTAATTGCCGATACTAAAAAATCCGTAACCAATTTACGAAACCATATCGTTCTATGAAATCAGATGAATATAAAGTAATTGAAGTTAGGAAATCAATCAGTAATTGATTACTTTGATTATTGATTGCTTTTAGTTATTCTTTGCAATTTGTAGACAATCATTTTTGTATAGTTCAATCGATAATAAACGCAAACAAACAATCTGTATATATAAGAGTGGTGATCACACTATCATAATTTTCTATATTTAATTTTTTTCTATACTGTCTCAACAATTATTATTATCATATCAAAACATTTGAATGAAATTATGATTGGATTCCTTCAAATATTGTTTCTCTGTTACAAAAATCAAACAGTTTGAATGATCCATGTTATTTTACTCTGATATATGAACCTTGGAACGTATCACCAGTCGAAAGACGAGGTCAGCTATAATATATGCGTATCAGAGACTATCGGAACAAGTGAACCCGACGATATCCTACGGATAAATCCGAAGGTTATACCGTCACGTAATAAAACCTCATTTATCTCTCGACACTATTCTAAAGGAAGTACCTAGTCTAGGAAAAACTATTTGCTGATCAATGTGATTATATAACCGGACTTAACCACTTTCCCGGATTTCTTGTTACACGTAACTGTAGAACCTGAAGTGATCTAATGGTTATAGTGAAGGTATCTCTTACATATTTATTATGATAAAGTACAACTGGTTTACTTTACTTAATTATCTTATAATTAAGTTTATATATATGCATTGTTTGATATTAACCAGGTACGTTATATTGCCCAACTCCTCCTGCCACCGTAGCCGGACCTGAGGGGATGGGTCGGGGGGCCCATCTCCTTATTGCACAGGTCCGGCGGACGAAGGGGGGCAGCCGGTGTGTACCCGGTCTGTCCCTCTATAGTTAGGAGCCCGGCGGTCACCTTCCGCCGGGCGGACCGTGGGGGCGGCTCTACAAGGTTGATTAGCTTGAACGATCCCTTGCCGCCCCCACAAAACGGTCTGTCAGTACACCGTGGGGTTTTAGTCCGTGCGACTCGGACATAACCCACCCTCTCCCCCGGGAGGGTGGCGTATCCATATGGGATTTCCCCACGTTAAAAAAAAAAAAGCTCACATAGGTCGCGAATTGCACGTATCAGGCAACAGCCAAAGCCGCGGTGTGCCGCGCACCCTTGAGCTAGTTGTCAAAATAAAATCGGCTGAGTGCCTTAAGCGCTCGCCTTAGTAGTCCGGTGAAGCTGTTAAGACCTTGGATGGTCAATAGCATAATCAGTTTGAAAAAAAAATTATGGATTATTACTTATTTCATAGTCCAGCACGAATTCCAGTAAACTTGAAATTAAGTCCTGAAATGATTGAAATATATGCAAGGAAGCAACAAAGATTTATAAAGAGAACGTGTTGTAGCTTGAAGGAAATAGTTTGGTATAAAAAACGTCCAGCTACGGTTAAATTTAAAGTGTTTTCGTCTCATGTTTTTGCTCAACTTTTTATTTCAGCCTGCGAGACGAAACATAATGAAGAAGCTAATAAATACACGACTATATTTTTTTCACTCATTAAATTGAAAACACGCTACTATATACGATACCACTTACGTATATAATTACAGAGTTAATTTTTAGATAGCGAAACCTTTTTTGTAATACGAGATAAAATCTGAATACAAAATTCAGAACCGAGTAGAATTAGAATGTATAAATAATTACATCGCTTTGGCCGTGAAGGTGTAGAATTATAATACGAAAATATGTATATTCGTCAAAAAATTGAGTATAGCAGAGGATAGAGTAATAATAAAACAGAATGTTGAACCTACAATTGAAAATAAGACATTAAAAATAAATACAAATCAATAACCAAGGAGATATTTATTTTACACTGGCTTCTGCTCGCGGCTTAGAGCGCGTTAATCATTTATATACAAAAACACAAGATGCACGCATAACGTCTCACAGACGGCACACAAAACTGAGTGCATAATTTTGTATTAGGCCAGAGAAGCAATAAAATCGGCTGAGTGCCTTAAGCGCTCGTCTTAGTAGTCCGGTGAAGCTGTTAGGTCAATAGAGTACACAGTTCGAAAAAAATAAAAAATAAAATGATACCTGGAAGACATTTCTTACCAATATATATAGGATAGGTTGGAGTCACAATTGGTCCCGGTAAGTGTCGCTGTGATCGGGTTGTAGGTTTTTTAAGATTTTTCGCGTCTACAAATAAAATTGGATCCGGTAATAACCGATTTAGCGCAGACGAAGTTGCGCGGGTCAGCTAGTATTCCATAATTTAAATTTTCGGAAAGTAGCTTACAGTGAAAACTATGTTCAATTTTTGATGAACTTTATATACATATATTTTGTAAATTCTCTTATTACAGAAATTATATAATTATTCATGTTACATAACTGTTTTACTATTGGACCGAAGAAGTAGAAATATGATATGGGCGTAATAAAGCACGTCTGTTTCCAGATACGAATTCATCACCCATTTTAATAAAATATATCTTAATATTCCTTAATGTCCCGAAATTATATTTATAGGTTAATCACTCTGAAGAGGTTAATATATCACCAAGTTCGTATAGATTTATTCCTGCCCCTGCACATGACTTCGTCTTCGTCTAGGCCACAAAATCACTTCGCAGACGAGATTGCAGCCTAACGCTAAAAAAAGTATAACAGTTCATTAACAAAATTAACAACTGCAAATATATGTTTCATTGTTATTACAGGCTAGCTGTCCGCCTTGGTTTCGAATAAGTATATTAACAAAGAAAATGAGATCAAATTTCCTACTTACTGTGCTACCATGTAATTAAATAAAAGGGCAACTTCACAACTAAACACTATCTGTCAATATTTTTGAAGATCTCCTTACTGTCTTCAATTTCACTCACTCAGTATTGTATATTGATTTTTTTCTCATTTCCATACAATTTCTCAAACATTTTCTTTACAGCTACAAACACAACAACAGAAAGATTTACTCCATTTTTTTATAGTAGCACGGCAAAATGATTGCACTGTGCCTGATGGTAAGCACAGTACAATCCAAAAACAATGTCGACCACCGAGTGTCACAGTCACTGTCATGCTGGCTTGCGAAAAGCTGGATATGCACAGGCTGATCCCGAAACGCGACCCGCAAAAGCGAATCACTATGACGGGCGTTTTCGCCATATACATGGTGGTTGCGAACCAGTCAGGCTGTAAAACTCTACCACCCTGCTTTTTTTTTCTCGAAACTGACTACGCTATTGACCAAGCAAGGTCTTAACAACTTCACCGGACTACTACTCTACCACCCCGCTTTCACCATTGCCTCGGTCGTTATTCAGCATGGTGCACCACGTGCAGGTGAGGTTGGCTTGGATGTCTCAAGTCTTCGATGTTATTCGACACCCCTTACACCCCAAAACCCTTACCCCCAATGGGTGCAGCCGATCAGATGTAATGCACTTTCATATCTTCAGCAATTGGATTTTATTTATAAACATTATGAAATTAGCTATGACTCACCCCAGTGTCTAGGTATTTTAAATTTGTTATAAAACCATCCTATGTTTCTATCCCATCACATAATCGACTTATATGTAAACGGCCATTAGAATCCATTTAGATGGAAAAACATTCCAACCTCTTTCGCATTTATGAAATCTATTTGGCATTACTGTATACCGAATCTATTAAACTAGATAGTAACATAAAACATCTTATATTTTCAAATTTTATAGAGCATGAAATTCTAATTATCTATACTAATATTATAAAGAGGTAAAGTTTGTGAGTTTGTGACGTTGTAGGGTGTAATCTCAGGAACTACTTGTCCGATTTGAAAAATTCTTTGAGTGTTATATAGCTCATTTATCGAGGAAGGTTATAGGCGATATATATATATATCACGCTAAAACCAATAGGAGCTGAGCGCCAATGAAGAATATTTCTAAATCGGGGTTTTTTTCCTCTTGAGAGCTTCCGCTGCGTTAGCACAAAGTAACTATTCCACGCGAACGAAGTCGCGGGTGGAGATTAGTTACGTATAAAGAAGAGTGTACATATAGTTAAGTAGTTGCGGTCATGAAATAGATGGAGAAAAGAAAATTAATGTAAATTAAAAAGTTAATCTATAATTTGCAAAATGTCCACGTTTCTGAGGGGGGCTCGAAACCCTCCAGTATTGTCTTGTGTACGTGCCTGTATACGGTAGAATACGATACATACTAATCAGCTGTGTCAATATACGTTATTAGATTGTGTCTTTGTTCACAGAAGAAATATCATCACAACGCACGTAATTCACTTTTTTTTTCATAACTTGATAAAATATATTTTCTCTACTCTAATGTTATATAATTTATTTTATTATGTTTATTTTAATAATTTATTTCAATACATGAAAGTATTAAGTTTTATAATTATCATATATGTACTTATTTAATGTGTTGTTAACATACTGTAAATTGCTTAAATTTAAAAAAATCTAATTAAAAATCATCTATATAATATAAGATCCCCTAATAATATTATAAATGCTAATGTGTTAGTTTGTTTGTTACGCTTTCAAGACTTAACTACTGACCCGATCGACAGGAAAATTTGCATATAAAATAATTGGAATTTGTTGTTCGAGTAAAGTAAGGAATATTAGATATTTTGGCAATAATAATCATTCGGATAACTCGGTGGATAGAGACGCCTAATAGATATTATAATTTATGAATTTTGAATACAGCTTATGAACGCAACCGTTTTACACCAAAAAAGGTGCGGCAATGTCCTTGTTTAGGTTTTAACACTTTCAAAACAGTGATACATTGTCGGTAATTGACGTTCTCAGACCACTACGTTTAACGATAGATGTAGGATGTGAAACAAATCAGTACTTATTGTCTATACCTACCACTATTGCGAGCTCACTATACGTTGAGGTACTATAAATATCTATATACTAGCCGCCGTCCGCGACTTGGTCCTCGTGGAATAGGTACTTTGGGCTAACGCTAACAGGCAGCGGAAACTCTCAAGAGGGAAAAAACGATTTTGTAACATTATATATATATATATATATATATATATAAATGAGTATATAAATAAATGAGCTATATAACACTGAAAGAATTTTTCAAATCGGACCAGTAGTTCCTGAGATTACCCCCTACAAACTCACAAACTCACAAACTTTTTACCTCTTAATAATATCTATATATTATTATACTGAATTGTACCTGGTATTAGATTATTGCCCTCCAGAGGGCTCCTAACAATATTACCTTTTTTACTTTCCTTATCAATACTTGAGTTTCCACTCCCTCGTACTTAACAATGTTGGCTGTAGGTTCCTTAAAACGCAATTTCCATTAATCACAGTGATTTTCGCCTACATTGGGGAAACAAGATTGAATTATGCATTAATTTATTTATTTACTTTATACGAAATTTCGTAAATATTTTCATATTCTTTTTTTAATATAAGACACGTGTATATATTTTAGAGTTTGTTGAGTTGGACCACTATCCCATATAATGTTAAGCTGCAATATTTTTTTAAATGATAACAGAAATATACCTTAGAAGAACTTGCTCTTGAAGGCATCTACCGGTGCACATATATAGCTTCTTAGATTATCAAGTTAATGGTGAAAGTTATTTAGGTGGGAATTATAAAATATAGGTATATACGTTATATAATATTTTTTTTTAAATAGAATGAAGTATTCTAATTCGAATATATTTATTAAATTTATGTCATACAAGAAAGAAAAAATAATAACAACCATCATTTACATCTTGACGCTTCCCGAGAGGCTTATATAATATACGCAGTAATAAAAAATAGCATAACATTAAAATTTGTCGACCATTATCAACATTAAAAGAACACTTACCGTTATAGGGATTCTTAACAGCACGTCAATAATCGAGACACAGTTTTTAAATCAAAACCGAGCTGATATTGAAACAAGTCTATAAAGTTTACGAAAATCACAAAGCTTTATCCACTCTAATCACTGAATCTATAAACTTTTAATAGTCCTTGCACAATCTGTTATCACGTCTTAAACGTAAATTCACTTTCTACAAAGCATTTGTGATCAGTCACGACACCGATAAAGGCCAACGCGGCTCCCGTGAAATATGAGTGCGCGATGTTCGCAAAACTTACGCCGAAGTGAACGTATTCGTACCGAGAACTCAATCCGCCCTAAAACAAGCACACCGCCCGACCGCCGAGCAGCGACTGTTCACTGTGATAACGACACTTCCTACGAATGAACCTGCGAAACTCATTCTCATAGAATAGACAGCAAGCTCGCCTCTCTCTCGCCGCTCGTCAACGCACTTAACCGACCCTCACATAATCCGATCTGAACTCTCTTTTCATTATACCAAGAAACAAATTTCATGCAAGTACCATTCTTCGGACGCTCCTCGTTTGGTACGCGTAACGAGTTTACGGTACGTAAATCGTAGTAGATTTGTTTTGCAACTTGGCCAGAGTAATCCGGTTCTTCGCATCGTAGATCACACAGCGCTTTTTTCCGAATCAGTTCCCGTTAAATAAAACCTTCTTTTTACTCAACCTGCTGCCCGATAGCCTATGTAGGGAACGCGGAATAACCGCTATGGACAAGATGCCAACTTTCTAAACTAAACTTGTAAGAGTGTTCTATTCGAATAGTCAATTACGTTGTTTTTATTGTAAGCGTGTCCACTATAGGCAATAATAATAAAGTATTAAGGAAATTGGTTCAACTCGGCAATCGACGCGAGACGTTTCGTAATTTTACCGAACGTTTTACAATACTCGATTGTTGTCTACGCAGAAAATTCTGTTTGGTATTTTGTGGTTTTACTTTCGGTGTCAATTACGAAGGTTGCGGTCGAAGCCCCACAATAACTCTATGATAAATTGGATAGCAGCCCTCTGAATCAGATTAGATCACCTTGTGAAGGTAATGTTGCATAAGCTGCCAGTGACCAAGATTATATACTGAAAAATAGGTTAAGCTTTTAAACTACTTTGTTTACTTTAGATTTATGATAATTGAAAATGAACTGCACGGCATAATACATAGGAAAGTGCGCATACATGTAAAGGATCCCGCACATTGAAATGGTAAACCCTTCCTAGTGATCCCACGACGATCGCAAAGTAGGTCGGCGGCCGTAAAGTTAGGTCGAGCGCACATGAGAGAATAACCTGAAAAATTGTCTTGATACAAGAACCAACGCGACAGTGGAAATAGAATAACAATATTTTATATTTATGGCCTTTATTGTAAGATAAAATAACAATTGATTGCCATAATGTATCGTGAGTAATTCATGCCTATAATAGCGTTAAAAATGTAGGTTGTTAAAGTACAGATAGTAACATTTCAAAGGATTTGTCTATTCTTTTATTTTTAGTAGATATATAGATAGGACAAAAAAGCGTAAAAAATAACTGGATTTATACTACACAATGCTTCATAGTCCTTCATGATCATAATTCTGAGCATAATAAATTGTAATTTTTATTATAATCTAATAAATACTATTTAATTATTGTTACCGATTTAAAATTATATGATATTTCTTTCCCT
>MU159931.1:21559-60263 GCA_015888305.1 Antheraea pernyi | reverse complement strand
TTTCCCTATCTTTTCAAAGATTGTGAACTTGATGTTAACCATCGTTGAGTAATGCCAGTCCTACTTTACCTACGATCAGAGATAAATTATGTTATTTCATAAATTATCTTCGTTGAAATAGTACTTTTCAAATACATAGAAAAAGTAACTTATAAAGTAACTCTCCGTTTATTTATAAAATTATAAATGTTACAAGATATGTGGGAACAAGTATACAGGCATAATTTTTTTTTTTTTAAATATATTATCTCAAGCCTTGTGTAGTTAAATATGTCACAAGACGATTGGAAAGGATAAATCTAAAAGTATATATTTCTAAACACGCTACAGTTCGTATAACATCAATGATGACAATACACAGTGAGCTGGCAAGCAAAACTTCAACAGTTTATTTATGTATATAAATATTCTGTCCGTGTGTATGTGCCTGAATACCTCCTAAATGGCTGGACAGATTTTGATGAAATTTTTTATGAGTTTTCAGGTGGATACAATGGTTTAGATTCACAATTAGACCCGGTTGATAGAGCTGCGGTTGAATTTTAAGTTTTTTTTTATTATCAAGGCATGACAACGACAGCCGGGCCCGCTAGTTTACCTATTATGTCATATTTTAAAAACACTACTTCGGGTACATTTTTTTTCCCATGGTGCCTCCTTACACCTATTTGGCCGGGGAGCAGGAACTGCCTACGGCACTGCGTCTGCTTACCCGGCAGGTGTCGGCCCCTCATAATTGCCGTAATTGTAATTTTTTGAAATATTTACTCAACTAACAATGAAATAAGTACTTTTTAGAAAGTGTAATGTAATCGAATTTCATAAAAAAAACCCTTATTAATAAAATGAAGCACACATTTAAACCTGTATAGTGCCACGTCATCTGAAACGTTTGTTTCTCAGTTCTATTTACTCTCGTTTCAAATCCATAAAAGGTAACATCAAAAGCGTGTTTACTTGGAAACCAATAAAGCATAAATAAATATATATGACTTTTCCATTTCATATTACGAATCAGTGAACTGTTGATAAAATGATAAAAGAATTTGGAATGTATTCGGATTATTTACATATATTGATATTACCTATGAAAAAAGTGGCTTCTTCAGCAATAAATATTCACTTGAGAGTTGAAACACGTCTTATACGATTTTCGTGATAATATTAAAGGCAGAATCATTACTGTTTGTATTTATGCGAAGAAAATTGATTTTATAAAACTGGGTGAGAACGTGTAGGTAGGATTTATCAAGTCTTTGACACTGTGGTCCAGTTTTTAAAGTGTTGTTTGTACACATGTTACATGCTTGAAATTTTCAGATTAATAATTACCTCTAAATCTACAGGTATGTTTCTCATTAATGGAATAGCGCGAAAATAACAACTAATAGAAATAACTTCTATCCTGACGAAATAATCTTGCCTGAAAGTACTGACACCTATCTAGAAATACATATAAAATGTAATACGCTAAGAAGATATACAGGCTGAATGTTTAGACAGTAGCAATATTTATGGGGCATACGCTGCACACGATTCCCGTTCTAAATCAATAAAAAAATAGGAGCTTAATATTTGACCTAATTATATAGAAAAATATAAAAATAGTACACAATTATTATCTACGCGTCTATATTAAAGCACAGTGTCAATGACCGTCGGGTGTTTTTGAAAGTAAATGTGGGAACGTCAAGAACAAAACGAAAGGGTATTGTCCGTTTTATTATCGAAAGTTAATAACTAAGGATCGCCTATTGTAGCTTTTTTCACCGGTCATAGCACCTAGGTTTATTACGAATGTGTTTATTATTTTGAAATTCTTACAACAAACTTTAACTTAGGTTTTCTTAGTTGTTTATTTGTATTTGTTGTGATATTATTATTGTATATGTTAAATGTAACCATGAAGTATCATATTCTAGAACACTGCGAGCGTCTAACCTTTCACCTGGTATCAAGGCATCTCTTATAACACTGAAACCATATACATACTTTAGTTCACATTTAGTTACATTGATTTAATACAATATAATATGTAAATTAAGTTACATAAAATTTATTACGTAAATGCATTATTGAGTCTATCCCTATAAGATGCTCGCATACGTTGCACGGAGTGGCAATTTAAAATTTCACTTTTAGGAATACTCAATTTTTTCAATTTGAGTATTGAACTTCGAAAATTCATTTAATCCGTAGATATTTAAAACTAATTTCAATCGGCCTCTTTATATAACCTGTTTATTTGATTAACTAATATGAATAAATTGTATAAACGATAGATACAAAAAAAGGTATACATAACAATAGATATGCATTGATTCTATAGCCATCGAAATATCCATAGATTCGTTTGATAACAGGAACATTATAGACTAAGCGGGCGACGAGGGCGACGCGCCGGATACATTTTTATAGCCCTGTTATTTTTTATGTTGTCAGCAGTTTGGCTAGGATTTACAGGGTACTTTAATAAGACCTCGACGGTGGTGTTAATTGTACCAATTCAAGTATTTTATTATAATCTACAGCAAATGATTCACTTTAATACATTATGACTAAAGCAATAAGCACATAACATTTTGTTTAATACATAATTTTGCCCTCTTTTAAAACTGGAAATAAAAAGTTAAAATTAAAATTTAAAATGAAGTTTCCATTAGAAGCTTAAATAGTTTATTCCCGGTAAATCGAGAAATATGATCAAATAAAAATAGGATTTGCCATTTCTGCAGGAACGTACGGAAATTTCCTGTTTCGCAGGAAATCGAGACCGCAAACGACAAACCTACGTAAGTTAGCGCACCGACTCTGAACGATATTGTGACTATATGAAACTTAAATAAAAATCTGAGGCGAGAAAGAATACACTTACATCATTATATGTAATTTATATTGCAATAATACTAATTATATGAAAAACTATTTATATGCAATTGGATTCTAGTTCCTAGATTACCTTTAATAATACTCTATAAATTAGAATATATGTTTTGCTTATATACTTACTTAAAAACTTGCACTTGTATAAAACAATGTTGTATGAAATAAACTTGATTTACAAAATATTAGGTTTTTTTTTAAATCGTGGCACGGCAAAATGAGTGCACTGTGCCTGATGATGAGCACAGTACAATCTAAAAACAATGGCGACCACCGAGTGACGCACCATCGCCAGTCGCCGCTGTCATGCCGGCCTGCGAAAAACTGGATATGCACAGGCTGATCCCGAAACGCGACCCGCAGAAGCGAATCACTATGACGGGCTTTTTCGCCATATACATGGTTGCGACCCAGTCAGGCTGTAAAACCCTACCACCCCGCAATATATATATATTTATGGCATAATCTTATTAAAAACTAGCTGATACACGCAATTTCGTCTGCGTTGTTTATTACCTTAATATTATTCAGAAAATTGTGAAAGTACATACATGTAAAAACGTTCTTATTCTGTGTGTCTGGTTTTTGGGACTGAAATGCATTTACTTACTAACTTTTATCTAGTACTTAACACGCGCCGTTATTCAAATTACAACAACTCATGATAGAGTGAACCGATTTTAATGAAACAAATACTAAATGTTAATTGATGATATACTTTATGATTTCTTTGATGTGGTTTTATTGTGTACCCAGTACATTAGTAGTGATGCGTGTTCATACAAACAGATAGACAGACAGACATTTTTTTAAATTATTGAAATGTATTAATATGTAAAAGTACAGACTCGTTAGATTTACATTCTTACTATATATTATAATACAATTATAATATTACATAGTATAAAACAAAGTCCCCTACCGCGTCTGTCTGTCAGTCTGTTCGCGATATACTCAAAAACTACTGAACGGATTTCCATGTGGTTTTCACCATTAGTGATTCATGAGGAAGGTTTTAATATATAATTTGTTAAGGATTTTTTTTATAATCAGGGCGGAATAACGTCTGCCGGGCCCGCTAGTTATAATATAAGAAGTGTATTATTCTAATGGAAACATAGATCAAACGTTACTTAATCATTCTTGATTATCATATAATTACAAATATTGAGATTATAATTAAATTATAGAACGATATTATGACATTATTGTCCGACTAAATGATACCCGCTACTTCGTCTGCGTTGTGTATTATCTTAACTAACTGTTTTATGTACACAGGATAAAACGTAAGCACCACACCGCTTGGCCCACTTCTCCGAGAAAAAAAAACACATACATCACAGCACGCGTAATTTTTTTTAAGTGAAACTTCTTTAGAATCTTTGGATTTCCAACAGGATGCAACGGAAAAAATTACAGGTAAGAGACACAAATACAAAAATTAGTGAGCCAGAGCGAGAAAGCAAAGAAGTTAAACTAATAAAAATGAATTGAAATCTATCCAGTAGTTTTTGAATGATACGCGGTTTAACGCCAGATCTCTATCATTTTATTTATACAGGTTATTAAAAATAATTGAAGATAATTGAATTAAGCGGCAATTAATTTTCGACATCTCGAAGGTCTTCTAGGTAATACAATGAAGTAAAAAAATAAATATTTTGAAGACCCAAGCAAAAACTCGAGTTGTAGTTTAAAATAAAATTAAGGTTACCTTGAATATTTAAAAAGACACAGACTCTTTCTGTCTGTTAGTGTACTTACAACTCGAAAACCTTGAACTGATTTACATTATTATTTGAAGTAAATTTAATAGACCCAAAATTACAGTATGATATAAAACAATATTTTGCTATAGTTTTTCTATACCATTAAATATTACCACACATAATGCAGCACACAATAATTTACAGTAAAAATTCCTAAAAATAGTAGTATAAATCTAACCAAAATCAGTGCCTACTAATACGTGAGACAGTAAAGTAAAAAGGTGAAATCCAATATGCAAATCATTAATCTTTTTTTTATAGTAGCTCGGCAAAATGACTTCACTATGCCTGATGGTAAGCACAGTACATTCCAAAAACAATGGCGACCACTGAGAGAGAAACTATCTATCGCCGGTCGCCGCTGTCATGCCGGCCTGCGAAAAGCTGGATATGCACAGGCTGATCCCGAAACGCGGACTCGCAGAAACGTATCTATGACGGGCTTTTTCGCCATATGCATGGTGGTGGCGACCCAGTCGGGCTGTAAAACCCTACCACCCCGCTTTCGCCATTGCCTCGTTCGTTATTCAGCAGGGTGCACCACATGTAGGTGAGGTTGGCTTGGGTGTCTCAAGTCTTATGATGTTATTCGACACCCCTTACACCCTACATCTTCTATCTTCTAATCTTAATGGAATTAAATAATCTCACCTATCATTAGATAAGATACATTAGACTTCTATAGTCTTTCGTTATTGTTTTAGCAATACATATTATATACAAAAACACAGTGTAATCAAAATTTAGATAAAAAGTAAACCATGTAATATTTAAAAAATAAACAATACTTTTCGAAGTTTACGCAAGTATATTATAAAATAGACTGTAGTATTTGTTATTTATATAAATATAAATAAAAAAATATTAATATTTTTTCTGTTGAATACAAACAAACCAGAAAGCGATCAAGGTAACTTTAATACTTAATACAATGAAGTTACTTAAATCTACAGAGGTCACAGGTTCGACTTCCGCTAAGACCAATTATATTTAATGTTACATCTTTACTGGTTAATAATTAGTCAATTATTTTGTTACGTGTTCAACAAAAATTAAGTAATTAATTCATATCGGTAACACTCTTTATTACGAAAAGATATTCCGTGTACAAAAAAGTGGATGAAAATAAAATGAAATAAACAAAAATATTAGTATAATTTATCTAATGGAACATAAAAATCTATGTAGAAACAATTCACTTTAGTAAACAAAATTATATAGTCGCATAAAATTGGACGGCTTTCAGTAGTTTTCTATTATGAAAGAAGTTTACTCATTTACCGTACGTACTCCGAATAGAAAACCTCGGGCAGTGAAGTGACGTCTTTATTGAACGCAACCCAAAACCGTATCCCTTACCACAATAGGTTCTATAGAAGCTCAACTAACTACAATAGATGGCGTGTTATATGAATTATTCATAAAACACTGGTGCCGTGGTTCGGTAAAAATGAAGATATTAAATTTTGCATAAGATATCAACTAGGTACTTCAATCAGGAATTGCTAACATTTTTCTTTTTTAACATATTTATGAATTCAGTTTCGTGTTTGTGATTGGTCAACCACATGTTTTATACTAAATTATAAATTCAAATAACAGACCTGGTCATTTGTACGTTTTTACTTTAAAAACCTTATTTAGAATTACCATGACATATAATATAATCTGTCCCTTTTAAAATTAAAAAAAAACACAAGGAGGTTATTAACAATATTTTTTATTTGCTATAACTATTTATTAGAATAGACCTCTTTGCAGTTCTCTTATCTTATTTAAGGCAGTAGACCTCGATAATATTGTGCAACTTGAATAAGGGGACTTTTTAAGGGGGGTTTTTTGGGTGGTAGAGCCACGCTATTATTGGTTTCAACATGAATGGGTCAGCTCGCCCGGGGTAGTACCACTCTCTCACAGAAAACTGACGTGAAGTGACAGTGTTTGCATTGTTGCGTTTCGTTCAGTCAGTGAGAGCGCCGGAGAACCATCTTCCCTCCCCTTTCCCCCTCCCCCTCCTTCTCATTCCCCCTCCCTCCAAACACAGGCTGGCAACGCACTTGCAACTCTCCTGGTATAGCTAGTCTCTAAGGACGGTGGTTGTCACTTAACATCAAGTGACCCATCTGTTGCTTCCTATAATATTTAAAAAAAAAACAATTTAGCACCAAAGACTGCCTACCTTTTTAAATTTGAATATAATTATACAAGACAATGACCATCAAGATATCTGTTCGCTAATATTTATTGTAAGAAAGTTTTTTTATATATCATAGTAGGCAAACGAACAGGCGGGTCACCTGATTTTAAGTGATCACCGCGGTCCATAGACACCAGCAACATCAGGGAAGTCGCAAGTGCGCTACCAGCCTGTGTTTGGGAGGAAGGGCAGGGGAGGGGAGAGGTGAGGGGAAGTGGGCCCCCGGCACTCTCACTGACCGAGCGAAACGCAACAATGCAAACACTGTCACTTCACGTCGGTTTTCTGTGTGGGTGGTACTAACCCGCGCGAGCCGACCCATTGAAGCTGAAACCATTAATAGCATCAGCTTGGCTCTACCACCATAAAATTAAAACAACAGTACCACGTAATAAAATTCATTTGATTGTTGTGTGAAGCTGTGAAAGCCAGTCAGGCCAATAGCGTAGTCAGCTCAGAACCTGCAAAGACAAAAAGATTTATATTAAAATATCTAAGTATACTTGGGCAATATAAGCATTATTTAAAAAAAGTAAAAAAAAAATATACAAACTTTATGTATACCCGACAATATAAAAGTTTCAGTGCCTTTGAAAGCGAACTGTATTTAGTTATTCTTATCTAATTTGGCAAAGGCATTCTTCCGTGGTATCGAAACGAGCGGAAAAGGGTCGAAGGGCGATTTAAAAGGTGAAAAGTTTGCAAATTTTATTCCCCTTACTTTAACTTAACGTCTTGATGCGTTTCTCGATTAATTCTCAATGATTATTTCTATTGCTATTATAAAATATTGTACGAAATTTATTGAAATCTGTTTTTTAATACTCAGTATTTTAATCTTGGCTTATGTTAAATGACGACGTTGGAAAGTTTATATTGTTAATAATAAGGCTAATATACTTGAAGAAATCTTCTCATCAATCTATACATATGCGTAAAACTTAAAGTGTTTGTTGTTTGTCTGAACGAATATTAAAATCGGCTGAACCAATTATTGGTGAGACTTTACTGAGCAAATGGAGAACATCTCATTTATATCATTACGCTTCACTATAGTGGCTATTATTAGCAACTATAAACCTGAGGATAAAAGAGATAAATCAAAATCGGCGTAATAGTTATAGTGGTTATAACAGAAACAATAAATAAAATGAAAAAAATCTTATTAATCCAGATGCAATACATAGTTTCCATAAACCAATATAACTATTGCCACGCGAATAAAGTCGCCTACACGAGCTAGTATATATTTTTTATAATTTGGAATTTTACGGACGACTTAATATTTCTACCATTCGAATTGCGTTTCGACAATATAACTCCCAACTATTAATACTGTAAATCATGTACAGAACACCGACGTGAAATAACAGTGCTTGCATTGTTGCGTTTCGTTCGGTCAGTGTTAGACTAGGCCTCCCTCGGCAGCTGCTCAAGCCTAGGTCCGTTCCCTCGGAGTGGAGCCCTTGAGTACGCTTCTCGCGTGATACAGGGACACAAAGTCTTACATCACTGCGGCAACATTACTCATATCACCTCCACACACATGCACGCATACACGCTTACACATGCAAGTGGAAGGGTTTTATTTTTTCCCCTTATCAAACTGAAATAGTTTAGAATATTATCCGATACGAAATATATATAAGGGTTGTTGAGGTATGTATGCTTGGTACACATATATGTTTCAACAACTCATATATGTATGAATAGTTAGCTTAGCTTAGGTTAGCTCACATAGGTCGCGAATTGCATATATCAGGCAACAACCCAAGCCGAGGTGTGCCGCGCAGCCTTGAGCTAGTTGTCAAAATAAAATCGGCTGAGTACCTTAAGCGCTCGCCTTAGTAGTCCGGTGAAGCTGTTAAGACCTTGCTTGATCAATAGCGTAGACAGTTCGAAAAAAAAAAATCGTTCGGTCAGTGAGAGCGCCGGAGGCCCACCTCCTTTCCCCCATTCTCTTCCCCTTTCTCCTTTCCCTATCTTTCCCCATACACAGGCTGGCAACGCACTTGTGACTCCCCTGGTGTTACTAGTATCTATAGATGGTGGTGATCACTTAACATCAGGTGACCCACCTGTTTGTTTGCCTCCTTTTGACATAAAAAAAATGTACACGTAGACTTGGAACATCAAAAAGATATTATTATACTTAATTTTATAAATCAATTATATTACTATACAATAAATTCGACCAGTTTAAGAGGTGCAAAGCTTCTTCTAGTGGAAATATATATGTAATTGCCTGTACTTTTTTTCTAAATGGTAAAAACTGTATTTAATGTCTAACAAGTTGTGTAGACGTAGGAATATGATGTATGATGAATATACGATTAATAAACGTCGATGGTATGTAAGAAAAAAGTATTTCTAAATATTTTATTGATCGGTCGATGTGTTATATCTGTAAAGGTCGTCTATAACTACTAAGTATTAAAAAAATAACATCAGATAACAAACAGGAAAAGAAGTTAAGACCGTCGTAGGGACTGCCGATAGAAGTGAACATTCAAAACAATGGAATAAGTCTTCTTCTTCTTCTTACCCTTATCCCACATAAGTAGGGTCGGTACAACGTGTTTGTCATGTTGTGGTATATGATTTGGCAATGGAATTTAATGGAATAAGTCTGTTAATTAAAACAAAATTAAATCATTAATCTGAATTGTTTTTTCATATTTTTTCAATTGAATTTATTAAAATCAGTCTTTCTATACATTTTTATATAATTTATTAATCACTCAAAGTTATGATAAGCTCCACGAGCTCAAAACAAAATATTAATATTACACATACACAGACCGTTATACCACGAGTCGATAGTCAGTTCGAGAAAAAAAAAGTCACCGATTACGGTCGGTGACGCGAAATCACGAGATTTTACCCATCTACAAATTCAAACACGCATACAATACAGACGAGTATATACAATGTCTGACGCAAGCGCAGTACGTCCCGAACATGTCGAGGTCATAGGTAACGCGAAATCACACATTTTTCGCGGCTTAAGTTTTCACTTCCAAAATAGCGAACTCTATTATCTTGTCTTGTTTAAATACCGATTTTTTTTTTAAACTACTACGGTTGTGAATATAGATTTTTTATTTTTGATCAATTCTATATAATACTTCAAGATTATCTTTAATAATATTTATACACACATACCTTAATATAAACAGCTATTTAGTAGTTAGTAAAATCCCTTACAATTGATCCAAAGACAATGTTCTATGTTAAAAAAGAACTCAATGCATTTGTTGAACGCATTGTCAACGAGCAACATAAATACTCGAGAACACAGTAAAGCCCTGGACAACAACAGCGCGCTACTTGAAATTATAATGTTACTTTATAACCCACAAGGGATCTAATAATAACAACAAAATATTTTTTTTCGAATAACCTATATACAATGCTTATAAGAAAGCATATCTTTTTAAGTTGTTACGTTTGCTATTAGTTTGGGAAATATTTTTTTAAGTACCCCACCTTAATTATAGATGAATTCTGCGGCTGTTTCAGTGTACGACCAAAGTGGACGCTACAGTAGAACGTGGCGTCGCATCCGGTTTTTTTTTAAATTTTCGAACTAACTACGCTATTGATCAAGCAAGGTCTTAACAGCTGCACCGGACTACTCGCGTCCGGCGTTCGTTTCAAATATATGCATTAATACGTGTCTTGAGGGGCGAGCGATTGTCGTTCTTAGACGCTGAACGCTCCGCACGCGACGCCACGCTCGACGCACGATTATAGCGTCCACTCTGGACGTACACTCATAATAGTTGGCCCTGATGAAAAAAAAAAACAATTTTCTTAATGGGGTTTTTTGTTACCTTCCCTATTAAATTTTTACGGGCCTATTTCTCTCATTAGTTAATTGTAGTGTTATTTTTATTCATACAAGCCATTTCCTTATCGATCAATTCACCTTCTTACGAAATTCTGATGTGTGTGCGCGCATAATGGATTTTATTTTAAACTAGCTTCCACCCGCGACTTCGTCCGCGTGGAATAGAAACTTTGTAATAACGCTAACCCGCAGCGGAAGCTCTAAAAGGGAAATAAACCCCGAATTTGAAACATTCTTCATTTTTACTTCGCTTCTATTGGTCTTAGCGTGATGATATATACCCTAGAGCCTTCCTCGATAAATGAACTATCTAACAATGAAATAATACTTCGTTCGCGTGGAATAGAAACTTTGTAATAACGCTAACCCGCAGCGGAAGCTCTAAAAGGGAAATAAACCCCGAATTTGAAACATTCTTCATTTTTACTTCGCTTCTATTGATCTTAGTATGATGATATATACCCTATAGCCTTCTTCGATAAATGAACTATCTAACAATGATATAATAAGCGTAACGTGTAAAGAAAGACATTTATGGAGGCCGGCATGACAGCGACGACCGCCGGAGGAGGGCGTATCTCTCGGTGGTCGCCGTTGTTTTTGGATTGTACTGTGTACCATCAGGCACAGTGCAGTCACTTTGCCGTGCTACAATAAAAAAATAATAAAAAAAAACCTTTCAAATCAGACCAGTTCCAGGGATTAGCCCATTCATCCAAACAAACCCTCCAGCTTTATTATATTAGTATACATATATGATACAGTCGATCATATGCAATGTCTAGCGCAATCCAAAATTTTTCCCCTACCAAATATATTTTTATAAATCGATCAACGCGGTTAAAGAACCTTTCTCTTTAAAAATACTGAATTCTCTTAACTACTACAGATTATAACTGTGATGACTTTTTTGTAATATGTGACCCTTGTATCGGTATTTAGTTATAGTTCGAGATATTGTTCTTTTTATTCCGTATTATTACATATAAATACCCTCCCACCATATAAATAAATAGGGTTCCCTCAAATGTTCAAACCTTTTTGGAATGAATTTACCGCAAAATTTTAATCAAAATAGCACTATTAAAACTGTGACTATCAAAGCAATAACATTAGAACATAGGTGAGCATCAAAATTATTAACATAATATCATCACATATTTTAAAGGGTACGTGAAGCGATGTTATGTAACGTAAGAACAAAGAGAAGCCTCGTGATTTAAACCTCTTAAGCAAATAATATTACTTGCGAGTATGTAACAAGCAACGACTGCGTAATTGCCATTCCATTTATATATCCTTTAAAGCTTAATTTAATCTTATTAAACAGAATTCTATATCTTTGACATGGTTTATTTTACTATTCGAATTTAGGATATGTAAAACTAGCTAATACCCGCGACGTTGTATTCATCTTTTATCATTATCATCTTCTTGCCCTTATCCCACCTAAGTAGGGTCGGCACAACATGTTTTCCTTTTCCAGTCTCGCCTATCAGATGTCATCTCAGTATTCACACCCTTTACACACATATCATTTTTCACACAATCCATCCATACCTTTTTTGATCTTCCACTACTCTTATATTCATCGACCGTCATACCCAAAGCTTTTCTAGTTACATGGTCTTCACCTCTCCTCATGACATGCCCATACCATGCTAACCTATTACTCCTTAACTTCTCTGTCATTGGTGCCATTTTCAAACTTCCTCTCATATATTAATTCCTAACTTATCCAATGTTATTAGACCACACATCCACCTTAACATTCTCATCTCTGCCACATGTAGATTTCTCTCGTTCGCCTCTCTCGTATTTATCTTTTATCATCTTATCAATATATATATTTTATCACCACACCGCTTGCCCCACTTCTTTACGACAAGAAAACACAATTCATTGAACGCCTAATGGTAATAAGAATAGTATTTTCTTAAAACTTTGAATAACTGTAATGTAACTTTAATAAATGAAGGTATCATGATAATTGTTTTCTTAGATAAGGGCCAAGTGTATAAGAAGGAAAACAAAAAATGATCGCTACTCATTCAGCTATGCGTGTTTTCTTGTTATATAGAAGTGGGCCAGACGGTATGGTGCTTGCGATTTTTTTTCTGTAGGTAAATGAAATATACTGTTAAGATAATAAATAACGCAGATGAAATCGCGGGTAACAGCTAGTTACAAATGATTTTAAAACTGTCACAACTGTTATATTTATAATTAAACATCAATTGAATTACCCAATTTAAATGTTTCGTAGGAAACTGAAAAGGTAATTGAATATTCGCTGATGGAGAATCAATACGTAATCCCATTTAATACTTGCACATTAGATTTCAATTATAAGATGAAAATGCGAGTGTCCTAATAATTAAATTTCGCTGAATAAAATGAATGTTGGTATATATATATCGGGGATCGTTATATTCCAATACTATATCACCAACAACCAAGAAGGTTGGCACACCTAAACGCGGTTTCCATAAAGAGACTTTCTATCCTAATCATTTTATTAACATTCGTCACTAGGTGCCCCTGCAGGACATTAACTATACCGTTAGCATACCGTTCAACAAATCATCATGAAAATTATTATATAATCAGGAAGACTATTTACTTTTTTTTATACCATGGGTGGCAAACGATCATGGGGGTCAACTGATGATCATAAGTGTCTCTGTCCTCTCCTTTCCCACTCCCACCCCTTCCCCCCAAACCGGGCTGGCAACGCACTTGCGACTCCCCGGGTGTTGTTAGTGTCTATAGATGGTGGTGATCACTTAACATCGGGTGACCCACCTGTTCGTTTGCCTCCTACGACATATAAAAAAGTGATCACCGCCACCCATGGATGCCTACGACATGAGGAGATCACAGACGCGTAGCCGGCCCTTGGGAAAGGAGTAGGCTCGTTTCTTGAATGATGGTAAATTGTAATAGTCCGGAAATGCTGCCGATAGGAGTTCATTCCAGAGAACTAACGTACGCGAAAAAAACGAACGTGAGAACCGCACAGTGGAGGACTTCCAACCATCAAGATGACACTTAATATTCATTTTAATATAATTGAGTTATTAAAAAAAAATTAGTAATTACAATAAATAATATCGAATGCGTACGAAGCCACGGATATAGCTAGTTCAATATAAATTTCGTGAATAAAAACGTTATACTAACTAATATTATAACTGAGATGATAGCGAGTTTGTTTGTTGAGCTTTCATGCTTTAGGTACTCAACCGATTATCAAAAAATTTGCATACATACTGTCAGAGGTACGAAAATACCTTTTATCTAGAAAAAAAGTGTGTAGTCCGGTGAAGCTGTTAAGACCTTGCTAGGTCAATAGCATAGTCAGTTCGAAAATCTAGAAAAAGAAACATTTTTCCTAAGGGATAAGTCAAATCTATATTAACGTGAGGAAACCACAGCTAAAAGCGAATAATGAAATAAATATATATTTTTAAGTAAACGTATATTTTAAAATTTCATTAATCGCAACACTATTATTCATTCTACCGTTTTTGACATTTGTTATTTACATATTTGCTTTGGCTTTCAAGATTACCAAGGACATAACTTAATAGAACATAAATTCTACAGGTTATACTGCCTACGAATATAATTTATAATTACCAAGGTGGATCGTAAAATGAAATACCACTTATTGTAAGCAATGTTAACTCTCGTTCACCGCAATAATACGGTACATTCGACACATTCGAGAGGAAACATCATAGCTCTTAATGTCATTCGAAACTTCATAATCTCTGTAATGGGTCGTTGCTTTAGAAATTAATATAGATGAAGATTATTATTTTTACCTAATATTAAATTGCCTTCTACGAATTTTCGACGCTTTTATTTTGACCTTATCATGGTGGTAGGGCCACGCTGAAATTATTACTGGTTCCAGCATGAATGAGTCGGCTCACCCGGGGTAGTACCACTTTCTCACAGAAAACCGACGTGAAGTAACAGTGCTTGCATTGTTGCGTTTCGTTCGGTCAATGAAAACGCTGGAGGCCCAACTCCCCTCCCTCTCCCTTTATTTTTTTTTTTTTTATCGTGGGGAAATCCCTTATGGATACGCCACCCTCCCGGGGGAGAGGGTGGGTTATGTCCGAGTCGCACGGACTAAAACCCCACGGTGTACCGACAGACCGTTTTGTGGGGGCGGCAAGGGATCGTTCACGCTAATCAACCTTGTATAGCCGCCCCCACGGTCCCCTTCCCGCCAAAGGGTGACAACGCACTTGCGACTCCTCTGGGTTGTTAGTGTCCATGGACGGTGGTGATTACTTAACATCAGGTGAACCACATGCTCGTTAGCCACCTATGACATAAAAATAAACCTAATTTTCGACCACCAAATACACTAGTCTACCCTGTTTTTATAACACTCAAACTAATGGCACGCTTAGACATGTCTGTACCCGAAAAAAGCGTTACCACCATACACAATGATCAGCCCACGTACCATATACATAATACTTAGTTGGTCGTGTTTTGGAATCGACCAGTTTTATATTCTAACTTGCAACAAGAGAAGAATAGTTTCATTATCAATCACAGCTGATAGAATTTTAGACCTCTTTAATACATTTACTTCTATATTCATTCTACCGTTTTTGACATTTGTTATTTACATATTTGCTTTGGCTTTCAAGATTACCAAGGACATAACTTAATAGAACATAAATTCTACAGGTTATACTGCCTACGAATATAATTTATAATTACCAAGGTGGATCGTAAAATGAAATACCACTTATTGTAAGCAATGTTAACTCTCGTTCACCGCAATAATACGGTACATTCGACACATTCGAGAGGAAACATCATAGCTCTTAATGTCATTCGAAACTCCATAATCTCTGTAATGGGTCGTTGCTTTAGAAATTATTAATGGAGATTATTATTTTTACCTAATATAAAATTGCCTTCTACGAATTTTCGAAGCTTACTTTTACTTAATTTTCGACCACCAAATACACTAGTCTACCCTGTTTTTATAACACTCACATTAATGGCACGCTTGGACATGTCTGTACCCGAAAAAAACGTTACCACCATACGCAATGATCAGCCCACGTACCTTATTCATAATACTTAGTTGATCGTGTTTTGGAATCGACCAGTGTTATAATCCTAAATTGCAACAAGAGCAAAATAGTTTCATTATCAATCACAGCTGATAGAATTTTAGACCTCTTTAATACATTTACTTCTATTACCATAACGGAAACATACTCAAGCCATAAAATAATACAGATAATACAATACAGTCTTAAATTGTGTTATAAAATGATTTCCCACACCCACAATACCTTATAAGGAAGATAATTGATTCAATTATATTCAATGATAAAATTCCATTCGTGCTACCGTAAAAATACAATGAAAGAAAGTGATAATTACTTAAATATAAAAATGACCCAAAGCACAAATACTAATAGGGTTTTTACTCCATCCATTGCACTAAGTCTTGTCTAGACTAACAATATATTTTAATTTTATATTCTAATTTAATACGGACAAACTCGTGAGCGGTATGGTAGCACGCATATAAAATGAAAATTTGCAAAAATAGTTACATTCTAATTAATATTATAAATGGGAATGTGAGTATATTCATTTATTTTCTTGTTACGTCTTCACACTACTTAACTACTCACTTACTACATTCTAAATACATCTACAATGGAGTTTTCACAATGTTTTCTTATTTACCGTTAACAAAACATCCTAACGCCTACAAAATATTATAAAGCAAAATTGTTTCATAGACGTAATCCTACACTCCATGTTGAGGTTTCTACTATATTTTATTTTTATCGACATGTATAATATTATTATCTCCAACCATTTTTCTAATAGTTTAAATCAGGGATGTTACTATATAACTTCATATTCGTAATATAATTTTAGCCAACTGAGATCGCTCCACGGTAACAATTATTTTAAAATGAAATCAGTAGAATGTTATATTGTGATTTTATAAAAAGAATGAAATAAAACTTAGGGGAAAAGTATACAAGATGATCCCCTTAAGCAAGAATCGATATAAAATATGCATTTTTACATGCGAAACAAACAGGACGGCATTTACTGCTGTCATGTATGTATCTTACTTTTGTCATACTCAAGATATATAATCTAATAAGTTTTCATAATAATATTATATACATATTTGTAAGACCCTATAAAGTAATCATCTTAAACACCCCGGTCGTTAAGATGATCCCTATGATTAGGGTAAGACGATTCCAAAGATCATCTTACCCCTGTCTTTTTTTTAAAGTAAAATGATATAAAAAAACAAATACATGTTAAAGTTATATAATGTCTTTATTTAGAATAGTCTCAAGAATACAATATAATGTGTGCTCTGATCTATAAACTCAACAAAACCAATAGTCACTTATTTTTTATTCCCTAAAAATAAAAACAATTAATGTAGTCTTCTAATTAGTGGCTTTACTGGGCTACTTATGTATATTAAATATAATTCGAGATCATTACCTGTACTTTTTCCGGATTATTTACGGAAATAAACTAATCATGACCGACAAAAAACGTTCTGAAGGATTAATAAAATTTCTTTGTCTCTCTTCTTTTAAGGTTAAACACTTTATATATTTTAGCTCATCATCTTTATAAATTCGATGGGGATGGAGAAAGTCAAAAATAAGTTATACGTAAAAGTTAGAGTATACAGTGATCCCGGGGATCATCTGGGACACAAGGAAAAGAATCATCTATTTCCTGTTGCCCGAAAACCGAAATTAAGCAGATTACAAAGTCTTAAACACATCAATTTTAATTGCAAACGTTGTTATTAAGAGTGTCCAATAAAAGTATCATAAAGTTAAAGTTAGGTACATCAAATTAAAAGAACACTATTTACATTTTCTTTCCAAAAAACCAGCACATCGCTCACACCGCCATTGGTATTGAACTGAAGTGAGAGAGCGTATGAGGCTACGTTTTGTTTAAGAATTCACCTTGATTGCTTTAGCCGTTTGCGTGCAATCGAAAATATTCATTGTACCTCTGGGGATCAACTCGTACACCTTTCCCCTACTATTAATATTTCCTCATACAAATTACACGTGAATGTAGTAAAGGTAATAAAATTTGAGTAACGCTAGAAATAATAGTTACGTATCCATTCATTGATATACAAAAACTGAAGATGCACACTTAACGTCTCACAGCCGGCACACAAAGATAAGTCCATAATTTTGGATTATGCAGTCATTTCAAATAGTCTCGCGACGCTTTCGTCCTTGTAAAAACAACTTTAAATCATTCAAATAAGGTTGAATTTGCAAAATCATAACTTAATCGCATAACTATAAAAACATACGTATATTGGGGAGTTTTTGCGGCCGGTTTTGAGCGCTACTTTTATTCGAGACTATGTGTCTTGGATTTATAATGTCAATTATAATCAATCAATTCATGTCAATCAAATAATATCTTTTTTTTATTGAAAAAAAAATGTTCTGAATATAAAAAATAGAACAATTTCATTTTATACAAAGTTTCTATCACATTTTACGATATATACTTATGCGTTCCAACCCGGCCAAATGTGCAAGATTACACCCACTCTGTTATGTGCGATGATGAAAGAATGACAAAAATTGCTCATCCTATTATCATGGACAACGGAAATAATTTGATTAACCATCGAGTTAAGGTAATCGTTTAAGGTCGTGTTCGACGTATTAAGCATCAGGGCCCTAAAGTCAACCTGCGACCCCGATTTTGTAAACAAAAAAAGCAATGCGTATTTTTATATTTCATTTATTTATTTATTAAAATTTTAAGATGTAAATAACAGAGATGCCCTTTCAAATACATTTGTACATTTGTAAGTTGTACAATTGTAAGTTCATTGTACTACGCCTATAATCTTTGCGTAAGTGTAAGTAATAACTTAACAAAATATCTTCGATCAACAATAACTAGATATCGGATTGGCGCAAAAATACGTCTTTGTTTAGTTTGTTTGAAACACAGCCAATGTAAGCCCGTTTTACATGCCGCAGTGTATTAAAAGATGCAAAAATAATACCCGAAAAAGCAATTTAACGGCGGAGTATCTTACTTTCGCTAAATACATATTGAATAAGTCATATTTTATATTTATAGCTTCAAGCTATAAACTAAACAATAATATCAAATTTTGAACAAAATTACCGATTTTAAATCTGTGATACAAATGTTTGGACTCGCCACGCACAAACACGCACAATAACGGGAAAACGTACTTTATTCATTACGTGTTAAGGTTGAATTTACACTAAATGTTATTTCTGTTGTCTTTTCATTCGAAAGGGGAGTAACTTATTGTTTTGCTCATTTTATCGTAAGTATTAGATAATATTTTGAACATTTGTGACTTTATTACTAGGTGGCATGGTTGTAATTAGATTGAACTTAAAAAAAAATTCTCTCTTTCTTAGTAAACAAATAGCTACTCATAAGTATATATTTACGCGGACAGGACTTAGCTTCGATTTTGTACGTGACCCTTTATCTAGTTATTGTTGATCGAAGCAAAATATATAACCAGAAGAACGACATTGCAGCTCATAAGTAAGAAACATTGATTTTTATATATTAGATATGTAAATTCTAACAGGATGCCAAATGGGATTTATTACCAGCCACATATTTGGAACTTTAACGGACTGTATAATCTCCTCAGTCATTGCTTTAAAATTAAGGATTTATAGCGAATTGGCGAACTCTTCAGCTTTTTCTTTCATAATGAGTCTGTAATACTGTCGTTTTTGTTTGAAACACGGAAATAAACATTGCTCCAAAATTGGGATTCAGCTATTTTTTTACATAAAATACTTTCTCGAGATTCTCGTTTCTTCAAGAGCTCAGTTTCTTTTTTAGTTATAAGTCATAATGTACTTTCATGTATTTCAAACTGAGCCGCAACATCGAGCATAACAACCTCCTTCACAACCTTTTTAGAAGTCCTTTATTGACAGATGTCAAAATGTCTTTTTTATTTACATGTGTGTATATGTTTTGTAAAATTGAAGCAGTAGTGTGAGTAATGCATATTTTAATTAATTTAATGTAGTTCTAATGCATTTTATATAAAATAAATAGCTGACTGCACCTCTCCTCCATATAAACTTTAACTATGCCAAGTTTCACGTTCATCCGTTCGCCCAATTCCGTTAAAAAGGGGTACAAAGATTAGGCTTCACGTATTAATATATAGATAAGAAATTCTTAATGAAACTTTCAAGCATTTTTTATTTCAAACTAACCCACAGTGTCTCGATATAATATTAGGTCCTTTGCTATTATTTATTAATGCCTACTTTCATAATAGTAATAATTATTTTGTTTTGTCTAATTAATTAATACTCTGCCAAATAGACGAGCTTCTTTGAAATAAGGTATTTTAAAACAAAACTTGTTGATCTTCATTTAAAATGTAACAATCTAAGACAATTCATCTTCCGTTTACGGTAATTGTGTTATATTTCAGAAAAAGATAATTTATTGAATAAAATATTCGATGCAAAGTAACAACAAACAAAAAATAGTTTAATAGTTAAAAACTTAACAATCAAGAGAATATGTAATTAGATAGCTTTGTACATACTGTCAGAGGTACGAAAATACCTTTTATCTAGAAAAAAAGTGTATAGTCCGGTGAAGCTGTTAAGACCTTGCTAGGTCAATAGCATAGTCAGTTCGAAAATCTAGAAAAAGAAACATTTTTCCCAAGGGATAAGTCAAATCTATATTAACGTGAGGAAACCACAGGTAAAAGCGAATAATGAAATAAATATATATTTTTAAGTAAACGTATATTTAAAAGCGTAATGAGCGATTCATTCATTCTACCGTTTTTGACATTTGTTATTTACATATTTGCTTTGGCTTTCAAGATTACCAAGGACATAACTTAATAGAACATAAATTCTACAGGTTATACTGCCTACGAATATAATTTATAATTACCAAGGTGGATCGTAAAATGAAATACCACTTATTGTAAGCAATGTTAACTCTCGTTCACCGCAATAATACGGTACATTCGACACATTCGAGAGGAAACATCATAGCTCTTAATGTCATTCGAAACTCCATAATCTCTGTAATGGGTCGTTGCTTTAGAAATTATTAATGGAGATTATTATTTTTACCTAATATAAAATTGCCTTCTACGAATTTTCGAAGCTTACTTTTACTTAATTTTCGACCACCAAATACACTAGTCTACCCTGTTTTTATAACACTCACATTAATGGCACGCTTGGACATGTCTGTACCCGAAAAAAACGTTACCACCATACGCAATGATCAGCCCACGTACCTTATTCATAATACTTAGTTGATCGTGTTTTGGAATCGACCAGTGTTATAATCCTAAATTGCAACAAGAGCAAAATAGTTTCATTATCAATCACAGCTGATAGAATTTTAGACCTCTTTAATACATTTACTTCTATTACCATAACGGAAACATACTCAAGCCATAAAATAATACAGATAATACAATACAGTCTTAAATTGTGTTATAAAATGATTTCCCACACCCACAATACCTTATAAGGAAGATAATTGATTCAATTATATTCAATGATAAAATTCCATTCGTGCTACCGTAAAAATACAATGAAAGAAAGTGATAATTACTTAAATATAAAAATGACCCAAAGCACAAATACTAATAGGGTTTTTACTCCATCCATTGCACTAAGTCTTGTCTAGACTAACAATATATTTTAATTTTATATTCTAATTTAATACGGACAAACTCGTGAGCGGTATGGTAGCACGCATATAAAATGAAAATTTGCAAAAATAGTTACATTCTAATTAATATTATAAATGGGAATGTGAGTATATTCATTTATTTTCTTGTTACGTCTTCACACTACTTAACTACTCACTTACTACATTCTAAATACATCTACAATGGAGTTTTCACAATGTTTTCTTATTTACCGTTAACAAAACATCCTAACGCCTACAAAATATTATAAAGCAAAATTGTTTCATAGACGTAATCCTACACTCCATGTTGAGGTTTCTACTATATTTTATTTTTATCGACATGTATAATATTATTATCTCCAACCATTTTCCTAATAGTTTAAATCAGGGATGTTACTATATAACTTCATATTCGTAATATAATTTTAGCCAAGTGAGATCGCTCCACGGTAACAATTATTTTAAAATTAAATCAGTAGAATGTTATATTGTGCTTTTATAAAAAGAATGAAATAAAACTTAGGGGAAAAGTATACAAGATGATCCCCTTAAGCAAGAATCGATATAAAATATGCATTTTTACATGCGAAACAAACAGGACGGCATTTACTGCTGTCATGTATGTATCTTACTTTTGTCATACTCAAGATATATAATCTAATAAGTTTTCATAATAATATTATATACATATTTGTAAGACCCTATAAAGTAATCATCTTAAACACCCCGGTCGTTAAGATGATCCCTATGATTAGGGTAAGACGATTCCAAAGATCATCTTACCCCTGTCTTTTTTTTAAAGTAAAATGATATAAAAAAACAAATACATGTTAAAGTTATATAATGTCTTTATTTAGAATAGTCTCAAGAATACAATATAATGTGTGCTCTGATCTATAAACTCTACATATTTGTAAGACCCTATAAAGTAATCATCTTAAACACCCCGGTCGTTAAGATAATCCCTATGATTAGGGTAAGACGATTCCAATGATCATCCAATGTCTTTTTTTTTAAAGAAAAATGAAATAAAAAAGCAAATATATGTTAAAGTTATACAATGTCTTTATTTAGAATAATCTCAAGAATACAATATGTGAGCTCTGATCTATAAACTCAACAAAATCAATAGTCACTTTTTTTTTAATTCCCTAAAAATAAAAATAATTAATGTAGTATTCTAATTAGTGGCTTTACTGGGCTACTTATGTATATTAAATATAATTCGAGATCAATACATTACTTTTTCCAGAATATTTAGGGGAATAAACTAATCATGACCGATAAAAAACGTTCTGAAAGATTAATAAAATTTCTTTGTCTCTCTTCTTTTAAGTTTAAACACTTTATGGCGGTGTTATAATATACAAAACACATAGAATTCTATCAATATCGTCAGCACATATCCTGTTACAAGCTTCACGACTCCATTTTCTATATGCACAACATTTTATACACCCTTCACAATTGTTATTAATGGAAAATTGTGCCCTGAGTTATAGACATTCTGTGTATATTTTTTTGGTGCGCTGCAAATTTTAGCTCATCAACTTTATAAATTCGATGGAGATGGAGAAAGTCAAAAATAAGTTATACGTAAAAGTTAGAGTATACAGTGATCCGGATTATTTACGGAAATAAACTAATCATGACCGACAAAAAACGTTCTGAAGGATTAATAAAATTTCTTTGTCTCTCTTCTTTTAAGGTTAAACACTTTATATATTTTAGCTCATCATCTTTATAAATTCGATGGGGATGGAGAAAGTCAAAAATAAGTTATACGTAAAAGTTAGAGTATACAGTGATCCCGGGGATCATCTGGGACACAAGGAAAAGAATCATCTATTTCCTGTTGCCCGAAAACCGAAATTAAGCAGATTACAAAGTCTTAAACACATCATCTGGGACACAAGGAAAAGAATCATCTTTCCCCAAGGTCAATTGTTTCATTCAAAGTCAACTAACAGAATCTATACCCACGCTACTATTTCCTGTTGCCCAAAAACCAAAATTAAGCAAAGTACAAAGTCTTAAACACAGCAATTTTAATTGCAAACGTTGTTATTAAGAGTGTCCAATAAAAGTATCATAAAGTTAAAGTTAGGTACATCAAATTAAAAGAACACTATTTACATTTTCTTTCCAAAAAACCAGCTCACACCGCCATTGGTATTGAACTGAAGTGAGAGAGCGTATGAGGCTACGTTTTGTTTAAGAATTCACCTTGATTGCTTTAGCCGTTTGCGTGCAATCGAAAATATTCATTGTACCTCTGGGGATCAACTCGTACACCTTTCCCCCACTATTAATATTTCCTCATACAAATTACACGTGAATGTAGTAAAAGTAATAAAATTTGAGTAACGCTAGAAATAATAGTTACGTATCCATTCATTGATATACAAAAACTGAAGATGCACACTTAACGTCTCACAGCCGGCACACAAAGATAAGTCCATAATTTTGGATTATGCAGTCATTTCAAATAGTCTCGCGACGCTTTCGTCCTTGTAAAAACAACTTTAAATCATTCAAATAAGGTTGAATTTGCAAAATCATAACTTAATCGCATAACTATAAAAACATACGTATATTGGGGAGTTTTTGCGGCCGGTTTTGAGCGCTACTTTTATTCGAGACTATGTGTCTTGGATTTATAATGTCAATTATAATCAATCAATTCATGTCAATCAAATAATATCTTTTTTTTATTGAAAAAAAAATGTTCTGAATATAAAAAATAGAACAATTTCATTTTATACAAAGTTTCTATCACATTTTACGATATATACTTATGCGTTCCAACCCGGCCAAATGTGCAAGATTACACCCACTCTGTTATGTGCGATGATGAAAGAATGACAAAAATTGCTCATCCTATTATCATGGACAACGGAAATAATTTGATTAACCATCGAGTTAAGGTAATCGTTTAAGGTCGTGTTCGACGTATTAAGCATCAGGGCCCTAAAGTCAACCTGCGACCCCGATTTTGTAAACAAAAAAAGCAATGCGTATTTTTATATTTCATTTATTTATTTATTAAAATTTTAAGATGTAAATAACAGAGATGCCCTTTCAAATACATTTGTACATTTGTAAGTTGTACAATTGTAAGTTCATTGTACTACGCCTATAATCTTTGCGTAAGTGTAAGTAATAACTTAACAAAATATCTTCGATCAACAATAACTAGATATCGGATTGGCGCAAAAATACGTCTTTGTTTAGTTTGTTTGAAACACAGCCAATGTAAGCCCGTTTTACATGCCGCAGTGTATTAAAAGATGCAAAAATAATACCCGAAAAAGCAATTTAACGGCGGAGTATCTTACTTTCGCTAAATACATATTGAATAAGTCATATTTTATATTTATAGCTTCAAGCTATAAACTAAACAATAATATCAAATTTTGAACAAAATTACCGATTTTAAATCTGTGATACAAATGTTTGGACTCGCCACGCACAAACACGCACAATAACGGGAAAACGTACTTTATTCATTACGTGTTAAGGTTGAATTTACACTAAATGTTATTTCTGTTGTCTTTTCATTCGAAAGGGGAGTAACTTATTGTTTTGCTCATTTTATCGTAAGTATTAGATAATATTTTGAACATTTGTGACTTTATTACTAGGTGGCATGGTTGTAATTAGATTGAACTTAAAAAAAAATTCTCTCTTTCTTAGTAAACAAATAGCTACACATAAGTATATATTTACGCGGACAGGACTTAGCTTCGATTTTGTACGTGACCCTTTATCTAGTTATTGTTGATCGAAGCAAAATATATAACCAGAAGAACGACATTGCAGCTCATAAGTAAGAAACATTGATTTTTATATATTAGATATGTAAATTCTAACAGGATGCCAAATGGGATTTATTACCAGCCACATATTTGGAACTTTAACGGACTGTATAATCTCCTCAGTCATTGCTTTAAAATTAAGGATTTATAGCGAATTGGCGAACTCTTCAGCTTTTTCTTTCATAATGAGTCTGTAATACTGTCGTTTTTGTTTGAAACACGGAAATAAACATTGCTCCAAAATTGGGATTCAGCTATTTTTTTACATAAAATACTTTCTCGAGATTCTCGTTTCTTCAAGAGCTCAGTTTCTTTTTTAGTTATAAGTCATAATGTACTTTCATGTATTTCAAACTGAGCCGCAACATCGAGCATAACAACCTCCTTCACAACCTTTTTAGAAGTCCTTTATTGACAGATGTCAAAATGTCTTTTTTATTTACATGTGTGTATATGTTTTGTAAAATTGAAGCAGTAGTGTGAGTAATGCATATTTTAATTAATTTAATGTAGTTCTAATGCATTTTATATAAAATAAATAGCTGACTGCACCTCTCCTCCATATAAACTTTAACTATGCCAAGTTTCACGTTCATCCGTTCGCCCAATTCCGTTAAAAAGGGGTACAAAGATTAGGCTTCACGTATTAATATATAGATAAGAAATTCTTAATGAAACTTTCAAGCATTTTTTATTTCAAACTAACCCACAGTGTCTCGATATAATATTAGGTCCTTTGCTATTATTTATTAATGCCTACTTTCATAATAGTAATAATTATTTTGTTTTGTCTAATTAATTAATACTCTGCCAAATAGACGAGCTTCTTTGAAATAAGGTATTTTAAAACAAAACTTGTTGATCTTCATTTAAAATGTAACAATCTAAGACAATTCATCTTCCGTTTACGGTAATTGTGTTATATTTCAGAAAAAGATAATTTATTGAATAAAATATTCGATGCAAAGTAACAACAAACAAAAAATAGTTTAATAGTTAAAAACTTAACAATCAAGAGAATATGTAATTAGATAGCTTTGTAAAGACATTTTGTTTGACAATTACGTAGATATATTGAGCTACATATACGTATAGAAAAGGCTATTATTATAGCCACAGTATATGTAATGTAGTAGAAATAGTTACAACAGGATATCCAATAATCTTTTATATATATTCTACTAGCGAGCCAGCCGGACGTTGTCCCGCGATGATAATAAAAATACCTGTACAAATTGTATACTAAAACCTTCCTAATGAATCACTTTATCTATTGGTTAGAACCGTATGAAAATCCGTATAGTAGTTTTTGAATTAATCGCGAAGACATACAAACGCGCTAGGGGACTTTGTTTATACTATGTAATGATAAATAGGTCGAGACAAAACAGTATCTTTTACTCTTCTTTTTGCCAGCCAATGTTCTTTATATTTACTTTGAATTAGTATGTATGTAATGTCGAAATGGCTTTTTTTCACGTCCACAACGAATCGAAGTCTTTGTTTATAAGTCTCTTTATAAGACTCATCAAACTTCATGCTTTTTACATGTACAGTCTACTACTATATTGGCATAATACTAGTATATACTAAGAAAAAACTTTGTAACCCTAATAATAACCTTAATAACCAAAATTCAATAAGTGAACAACCTGCTACTTCTATTAACAACACAGAACGTATGATATACATCAATGTACATAACAAATATTTGCAAATCATTGATAAGCGTTCGACGAATATTATATCGGTATATTTGGTTTTAACTTTTATCAGTACTCTATACATGTACATGTGCAATAACATAAACCGAGTCATGTGTATCCGTAACCTTTGCCACGCGTGGTCAAGCGCTCTCTCGTTTTTATCAGCATTGAATGGGACATGGTCCGATCCGGTCCGACGCAATTACACGGCTTGCGAGCACAAGTATTACTATTCGCATACGACCACTATTTAGTGCGGTCAGTCAGTGCTCACTGCTCAGTCATTGCGCTACATTCGTTCGAGTAACACGTCCATTTATTAACCAGCCGACTCTGTAAAAGAAAATAAAATTGTGAATAATGGCACCTTTGTGTGCTGTGTACGTCGCGCTCGCGTGCATTCTCACTGTTGTGTTCGGTGACTTGCCCCATCCGCTTTCCGAGACGTTTATAAACTTACTCAATGAAAAACAAACTACATGGAGAGCTGGCCGTAACTTCCCGATACATACGCCATTTGCGCACATCAAGAAATTAATGGGTGCCTTGAAAGACGACAACATATTGAAGTTGCCTAAAGTGTCTCACGAGGCGGATCTAATTGCTAGCCTTCCAGATAATTTTGATCCGAGGGATAAATGGCCCGATTGCCCGACTTTGAACGAGATTAGAGATCAAGGATCGTGCGGTAGTTGCTGGGCTTTCGGCGCAGTCGAGGCGATGACAGATCGAGTTTGTATATATTCTAATGCAACAAAACACTTCCATTTCTCATCAGAAGACTTACTAAGTTGTTGCCCTATTTGCGGTCTCGGTTGTAACGGAGGTATGCCAACTCTAGCTTGGGAATATTGGAAGCATACTGGACTTGTGTCAGGTGGAAATTACAATTCTAGCCAAGGTTGTAGACCTTATGAGATTCCACCTTGTGAACATCACGTACCTGGAAACAGAATGCCTTGCAATGGCGATACTAAAACACCAAAATGCCAAAGAACTTGTGAATCCAGCTATAAAATACCATTTAAGAAAGACAAATGGTACGGTAAACACGTTTATTCTGTATCTGGGCATGAAGACAACATCAAAGCTGAACTGTATAAAAATGGCCCTGTCGAAGCTGCTTTTACTGTATACTCAGATTTACTTTCATACAAGAGCGGTGTTTACCAACATACAGAAGGAAATGCTCTCGGTGGACACGCTGTTAAAATTTTAGGTTGGGGTGTTGAGAATGGTACCAAATATTGGCTTATTGCAAACTCATGGAATTCAGACTGGGGCGATAATGGCTTCTTCAAAATTCTTCGTGGTCAAGATCATTGCGGTATTGAAAGTTCAATTGTCACTGGAGAGCCTTTATTAAGAGATGATTAGTTATATACTTCTAAAATCGATAAGTGTACTGTTTTGTCAATAACATATTTTAGGCATTTCAATCTCATAGATAACTAATTGTTAAGATAATATAAAATAATGTATGTAAAACTAAAACGTTTTTCATTTATACTTTATTGTGTATTTTACTATTATTTTGTTTTTTTTAGTTCAGTAGATACAATAATATTTTTTTACTAAAATGATTTTTTTCAATTACCTACATAAATAAGATTCAATCAATTGTAAGGTTATCACAAAAATGTTACGAGATACATTTAGAAAGATGTGATATTATTGTATTGATTTGAGTATAGCAATATTGTAAGCACTATTCCATTGTAATGCTAATTAAATTATTTGAATTTAACAGTGCAATTCAAAATTATTTACGTCGAGAGTCGAGTTCATTATTACCATGATGTCAAGAAAATTGAGACAGCATATTCACTCAATTAAGATTTCTCTTTGTGAGGATAAACTAATAAAGCCCGTTTGTAACTTGATACTAATATTTCCTTCTCCACTGTTTAAGATTTCCCAGTTTTTTTTTTAGTTTGCATGAATGATAACATATCGATAGGCTGATATAGTGTTATTGAAAGGTCAATTAGTAAGTAGTTCGTAAATAAGATATAATTAGTGTAAAAATTATTTTGGATGTATTATTGTGTTGTTATTACATTTTTATTTACATCTCAAATTTTGTGATATAAATATTCATCAAAAATTTAGAAGTTTTAAATACACTTATCTATCTAACCATCATCACGCCTTGTCTCTGCAAGGTTGATAGAAACAATAGACACCAATATCTCTATCCGTGACTTCTTTCGTTTCTTACAAATTTAATAAACACTACGTCCACACAACTTCCGATTGTTGCTATTATTTACTTTATTTCATAAAAGTCATTCTCGTCCGTCTCCGATTTCAATTCGACGTTTCGTATTATGTTATTTTATCTTTGATCATTCGAATGTAGCAAGCCTAAGTTATTTAGATTACTCTTTCAGACCCGTTATTCTATGTATTTTTTAATTCCAAAAACTATCTGCTAATGTAACCTCAGACATAACAGTTCGTTTTTATTCTTGTATTCGTCTTACTATCATACTTCTGTAATATACTTAGACTACAGAACCTATAACAACAAATGTCACAGGTATATACTGTTAAAAGTTGTTTTTTGATGACATTTAAGCGTCAGTTATTTTATTGTCGACAGTAGCACAACGTTCGCAATCGCCCTAAACATACTGCTAAGATAAATAACATTTGTTGATATAGAAACGGACAATGAAAACAATTAATGTTATTGAATCATATGATGCATCCGCCCACAGATATTGATATCTTAATACCCGTTTATTGTAATTCAAAACACCCACTCATAATTGATAACGAATCATATGTACCTATTACAATACATTTACGAACAAATTTGGGAAATTAAATATTATTATTTGTTTAGGATGTTTATTCATCGCATGTCTACAACTAATTATATTTGAGGTAGAAAATAAGACATATGCGGCGTTATCACAAAAAAGTTAAATACGTATTGAATACTTGCTTTAAAAAGGTTTCGTATTAAATGCACCACGGTCGCTGAATGTTGGCCATCTTGCTCTTTTGTCTCGCTTTGGTTAGATTAGGTTAGACTTGCGAAAAAGGATAACGCACACTTGCCTCGGGTGAGCGCGGTGCATTTAATACGGAACCTTTTTGAAGCAAGTATTTAATACGTATTTAACTTTTTTGTAATAACTCCGTACATTTTTAAAGTGTCGAACGAAAATATGAAATCGAAAGAAATAGTTCGTAAAATATATAAGCAAACTGTTTATGTTACTAATGTTAGAAAGTTAAATAAATATGGTAATAAATATTTAATTATCTATTTACTTAATCATTATTAATGAGGCTTAAGACTTGCCAAATATTTGCATTAAATATTTGCATTTCCTACAATTATATCTTTTTCCACAATACCGCTGATTCGTTACTTATCATTGCCTTCAGGCACTAAGCTCGGCAGTACATGAATTAAAAATTGAACGCGGTATTAATTCATTAATTAATTCAAATGAAACAAGGGTACGTAAACAAACTACAGTGAAATAGTCAATGGCACACAAATTGGCTCTGATAAAAAAAACTATTCAATCATATTCTAAATTTAAAAAGAAAACGACACAATTCATATGTTATCTATGGTCTTTACTTCCTAATGACCTTTGTAATGATAGAATATAAGTTACTCATACTAAATTGTAAACATACTATATCCTAACTAATATTATAAACGCGAATGTGTCTTGTCTGTTTGTTACTCTTTTACGCCTTAACTACTAAATCCAATGATATTATAACTAATAAGCTGATATCGTTGACTAAACCGCTTTTATCCAGAAATAAAGTAGTATTCCCCAGGATAGGTCAAATATATCGCACATTAACGCGACCGAATCGACGGGCATATACTAGTGTTCTATATACTTCAATTCAATGGCACCTACTCACAGAATTTCAGTAAAACAAGTCACACCCAACCGTGGATACTCCAAAAGTAGGGATCATTAACAAACTTTTCTATTTTATGAGCGTGCTTAAAATTAAGCAGTATAAGAGTTGGTTTCGCAAATGCGGTTCATTAAAGGGCTCTGGGAGAGGGCTACTTAAAACTGTACTCGTGCATTCGTTACAGATTAAAGAGAATTAACCCGACATCACTTGAAACGCTTGGACCGCACTTCGCAAGCCCGCATTTTAATTTACTACAAAGCAAGATAAATATGCACGATAGCCCAACTGAGGTAAATTATCCATAGATGCTGCACCGACAGTGGTCTATAGATTCTAGCCTGGGAAAGAAGTTTGGAAAAAATTTGGCAAAACAAGAAGAAAGTGAATTAAAGTAAACTAAATAGAAAATCAATAAATACAGTATAAAAAAGTAGTATAGTAATAACTCAAAATTGACACATAATTAGAAACAACACAAGAAGAAATAAAAAAGGAGTAATTAACATAATGGAACGAAATAAAACACCTCCTGTAAATAATAAGAAAGATGCACAAGGTCTCTGCCCACCACAGCAGAGGAACCCAGTCGACCGGGGAAATAGTCCCCGGTCATAACAAAAAAAAAAAAAATTTAATGCAAAAGACGAATATTTTTTTTGATTGAGAGATCCTTTGCCTGTCGTTTCTTGTTTTGCCATATCTAACGATTCAAATCAAATAGCCAAACTGGTAAATAATTATTAGCACCATAATTTCAAATATGTAATAATAAAGTCATATTGATTACCATAACATCAACATCAATTTCTAATCTTGATGATGTAATTAAAACACAACACAAACAAAAATAACACACAACACGCACGCACACAAGCCCGTATGCACGCACACAGCTATTTATTACGCACTGTTCTAAATGTATTCATACATTTAATCTATAGTCATATGGAATACTAGCTACTACGCGCGACTTCATTCGCGCAAAAACATAAATCATTAGTATCTTGTAGTGCTTATAACAATCGTAATTTCTTAAAACATTAATAACTTTAGATTAAACTAGCTTTTGGTCGCGTCTTCGTCCGCGTGGACTAGTGACTTTGGGCTAACGCTAACACGCAGTGGAAGCTCTCAAAAGGAAAACAAACCTCGAGTTTGAAACATTCTTCATTGGTTCTCCGCTCCTATTGGTCTTAGCATGATGATATATAGCCAATAGAGAGCCTTCCTCGATAAATGAGCTATCTAATATTCAAAGAATTTTTCAAATCGGATCAGTAGTTCCTCAACCAAACAGACAAATAAACCCTTCAGCTTTATATACACACATCAAAAAAGTCTAAGCAACATGCGTGATATTACAAATTTTACCATTTATATTAATTAATTTCTAAGTATTTACTCAAACAAAGTGCGTAGGTAAGTAAACTTTTTTGTTATTGATGACTTCCTGGCTGGTTGTAAAAAAAAAATTTGATTATGTTTTGTTTTTTCATAAAATTCAAATGACTGCGAATTTGTTTGAATTTAAGTGCGTTTTAATTGCTACGTTTAGTCTTGATTTTATATTTTTACCAACCATTTAAATAAAGTTAGCGACAAAATTGAATTGTTAGATATTCTTTACGTCATGAAGCGACGTCATTTGATGGCAGATGAAATGCAAAGAGCTGTAGGGATGTTGCAAGCGGGAAGTAATCAATCTCAGGTATCTCGACATTTTGGCATTCATAGAAGTGTTATTTGTCGTCTTTGGCAGCGCTACAATAATACAGGAGAACCCGCTGAACAGCATCCAGGCCGTAAAAGGAGTACAACCACTCGGCAAGACCGGTACATACAACTGACTGCAAGACGCCAGCCGATGTTAACCGCTCGAGAGATAAGTTTGAGGCTACAAATTTCAAGTGGTGTTGATGTAAGTCCTCAAACTGTGCGAAATCGACTGCATGAGTACGGCCTACGAGCTCGACGCCCAATCAGGTGCCCACCGATACGTCACGGGAATCGCGCTCGTCGATATGAATGGTGTAGAGAACGCATAACATGGACCCAGGAACAATGGGATAAAATTATGTTTTCCGATGAGTCGCGATTCGGGTTTAAGCCTGATACAAGAAGGGTGCGAGTGTATCGTCGGCCCGGAAATACTGAAAGGCTCAGGTGCGTTCAGGAAGTTCATCCATACAGCGGCTCAACAGTTATGTTATGGGCGGGTATTATGAAGAACAGGCGAACTGAGCTCGTTTTTGTAAAAATGCTGAAAATTACATTGAGGATATTCTCAGACCTTATGTCTACCCATTTGCACAATGGCATTTCACCCTTTGGCTCCGATTTTAGGTTAATGCATGACCATGCGCGTTCACATACAGCTCGGCGAACCGGTGAATACTTTGCAACGGAGAACATCCGGGTATTGCCCTGGCCTGCACAATCACCAGATCTCAACCCCATCGAGCACGCATGGGACATGCTCCAGAGACGTGTTTTGAAGGACTTGGACGGAGCGACAACAACCCAACAGCTGAAGGATTTGCTACAATTCCATTGGAAGCGAATACCGCAAGATGACATAAACAGTCTCATTAATTCAATGAATAATAGTTGCCGACAAGTTCTGAATAGCAGAGTAGACCATACTTTGTATTAAATCGTTCTATTCTTTCACAATAAATACATTTTCTTTAGAAATTTCATTTTGTAAGAAAAAAGTTTAGTTTCTTATGTATCTTAGTTTCTACAGTATATTCTAATATTGTTCATTTCTGTTATTAAAAGAACTTATAAAGACAACAGCTGTTATTTTTACATCATAGAACCCTAAAGATATTATTTTAAAAATAAAATACAACGTTATAATGTGAAGAACCATCCTAAAATTTAAATTAATACATGTTGCTTAGACTTTTTTTGATGGGTGTATTAGTATAGATGATATTTTATTAAACAAGAACCAAATGTGTAAAAATTAAAACTAAAACAATGAACAATTTTTATCCAGTAGTTTTTTGCGTGATTCGCGTACAACGGCACACGGCTATCATTTTATTCATATGTAGTAGTAGATAATGTTACTTCGTAATTGGCATTTTTAAATTATATTTAAATGTTTTCAATATTACCACGTTTGTGCTGTGAAGTTTTTTTTTAATATAAAAAAAACTATTACTTATAATATAAACGGTAATTACAAAAAAACACCAATTATATTCTAACTAGTATTTTCACAGAAAACAACATATCGGTAATCAGTAAAATACATATAAGCAGACGCAGACACGGTCGGGAAGATAGGATAATGGCGGTCAAAAATCAATGGCGTGGCGCGGCCAGTATCATAACTTCAAAACTAAACGTGTCATAGACAGAGTGGGTGGCAATTCCTCCCGCCGCGCCGCATCGTAACGTTTATCATCGAAAATCCGTTCAATTATCATATAAGTCTCGCCAAACTTATTCGCTCTGAAGTTGTGACGCCCATATTCTTCTTGTAGTTAAAAAGGCAATATAATATTAATGGCACATATCTGTGTAAATGATTTATGTTGAGATACATTTTATTTACATATGTTTTTATGTATATTATATTCTTTACGGCGCAACTACTTGTAGCAACTTCAGAACGCACAAGAAATTCAAAAGGTCAATATAAATTTGCCGTTTTCATAAAAGGTTACGGGTACTTTTACTTGAATATTATTTCTAAATATTATTTAGAAATCAGAGAGATATTTATTTAAAAATATATAGATAGATCTACTTATATTTTACTACCTGTAAATCCATTTTATACGTCCAACTAATGGCAGCTGAAATTGTGTTTTTAATGAACTAAACCATTATACTCCAGACCTGTACTAACTGCTGGATCTATCCACGCACAAGCTACACAAAAGAACTCAATACCGGAGGAAGCGATCCATATCTAGTACTTATTACTTTAACTTTGTGTTATCTTTATTTTAATTAATAAATTATACTCGTATAACGAGCCAGTAGACAAAGTTACTCCTTATAACATCGCTCTCATCAAAATCGGTTCTACCGTTTCAGAGATTAGTTCGAACAAACCAACAGATGGGCAAACAAAAATCTATACATTGGTTTTCTGTTATAAATACCGTATATATGTAGGTACTTTAATATCTATTTAGAAAAAGCGATTATACTGGCATTACAAACAAACACTTTAATTTCAATTAAGTGTTAGATTTTGATTTATTAATAATTCGCCTTAAGTGCAGCCATGTTCTATTTATCCCCTAAGTAGACAGAAATGCAAGCCTGGGTGCTGGGCGTGTTAGATAAGAGACACTGAAAACTTTTAATCATAAATTAGGAGATAATTTTATCCTTTTATATAATACTAGCGACGCTAGATAGCTACTACCTACGGCTTCGCCTGAGTGTAATGTACTAAAATAGCCTTTAAGTATATTTACATATGCACTGTAAATATATAAATATATATAAACATCGAACAATTCTCATCAATCTTTCTGGCCACTCTGAATATAGCTATATGAATATAGCCATAAGTTAGAGCTTGCGCGTAATATAGTCAAGAGTTTCATACATAACAAAGTTAAAATATTATTATAGGAATCTAGAAGTGGCATTTATTTATCCGTATTTTGTCTTGATGTTATGCATATAATACAATACGTATTTATACTTAAACAAGCGGGCCTGGCGGACATTGCCACCTACCGGGTCCAATTAAATCTAAACCATTCTGGGATTCACTGGAACACGCACACAAAATTTCATCAAAATCGGTCCAACCGTTTGGGAGGAGTTCAGTGACATACACACGTACAGAAGAAATTTATATATAAAGATTTGTGTTCAGCGCGGCTATATTTGGCGCGGCCTTTAATTATAGTATACACATAAGAATCTTCACACAAACTATAGAATATCAGATGCTCAAAGAAAGTATTTATTTCGAAGAGTACTGTGTTGGTCAAAATAATATCGTAAATAACAAATTCTTTTTAATAGCATGTTTAAAAGTAAAATGATTACTATGATATATACCGGGATATAAAGATACACCATAGTGAACTATTTACATTATTTATACACCTCTATATCTATGTCATAAGGTTTAGCCAGTGTTGCCAGCGCCAATGTCGATGACCAAAAACATCTTACGACTTCATGAAATATGTCGACATTTTTCTACTTTATATAAATAATGTATTGTACATTAGCAAGAAAGTAAGAAACACTCTAAACAATCATGAAAAGCGTATCACAATAAAGTACTTAGTTTACAAGAACTGACGTCCTAAAACAGATACCAAAAATAACTTTCTTCTATTATCTTTATATATTACATTATTATTATAGCCATAGATCATTAATTGTATTTATAAGAAGTCTTATAAACACAGGTCAGAAAGTGTATCAGAAATATTTTATTAGACAATGACTTATTCTTCGCAAATATTTGAAACATATTTTTTATTAAATACTTATCATATTCCTTTAACTTTCATTGTTCATTGACCTGCGATTTCTTTAAGACATGAATAATAATGACATGTCTCGAACCATGTTTTTATAAGATATCGTAGTTATCTCAATTTCTTTGTTTATAGACAAGTTAAATAGAAGAATTATTACTGTCCACAAATAAACATTCATATACCAAACCAAACAGACCTCTATACATGATGCCAAAACATTTTATCCTCAAAATAAACAAACCAAACAAAAAAAATTGAGTACCCACATAAATAATGTTGAAGGAATGGCAATAAAAAAACAACAAAGATATATGCGGTATTAAAAAAATAAAAAAATAAAGAACAATGTAAGAAAAATTTAATCTTTTTTACAACCATAACTTCCAAAGATTATTTCTAGGTACGAGCCGCTTAATCATGAACATATATAGGTATAATTACACAACTTGAAAATTAATTAACAATTTGAAAAGGAAAAACATAAATATTTATTTCGATCGTCAGTACAATTACGAACAAATCTTAACAATGGTTGTAATTATTGTTATCCTGCACACATTAAAATGTTGTACAATAAATTCTTAGAAAAATAACGTCATCATTTAAACAATAAACTGCATAACTCGTAATAATATTCAATAAATATTGTCATAACCACAAAATATTTTTCCTGCCTTCCGCTCCAAATAACAAAGAGAAACATAGGTTTTGAAATGAATAGATAAGCCATTCTTTCTTCATCTTAAATATGTAGGGCAGACAAATTTTATATATAAGAGCTAACAAAAGGTACTTGAATCTTGGATATGTATGTGTTTTACATTGTACCTACCAGTTTTTTTTTTTTCAAACTGACTACGCTATTGACCTAGCAAGGTCTTAACAGCTTCACCGGACTACTTACCTACCAGTTAATTCGTTGAAGCAGTAGTTATTATTTATTTATACAGCTAAGCTTAGTTTTATTTTATACTAGCTGCACCCGCAACTACACACGCGTTTTTATAAATTATACTAGCTAACCCGCGCAACTTCGTCTGCGTAAAATCAGTTACTACCGGTTTCTATTGTATTTCCAAACTCGAAAAATCTTACAAACCTAGAACCAGCGACACCAACCGTTTTAAATTGTAACCAAACAGTTCAGCGACCCACTCAAACACAATGTCTTCCCAGTACCCTCTGAATAGCTTCTGTGCTACTCACGACCGTGCCCTACTTACTTTTCTCATAGGCCCAGCGGCAGCGACAACGCAATAATTTTACCAACGTGTAGTTTTTATTTCGTATTATCTTCTGACCAACTTTGTCAATTAACATACCGTACAAAATAAATTTTATCTCCATGAAATCTCTTCTTTAGCTTCTTATTTAGCTATTTTATTTTGTAAGTGGACTTTTTTGTAATGCTAAAGGTAATGAATATTTTTGCTACAAATTTTATTCCTTTGTTTCAAACCATTTAAGCGGCGCACGTCATATTGCATTGTTGCTAATTTTAATAACATTTATTGTGATTAGTATAAATATTTGCCAAAATAATAAGTTAGCACTGGGAGATAATACCTACCTACTTTTATCTATTTCTACATTTCAAATATAACTTTCAAAATCAGATCAGTAGGACCAAGGATTATTACCCCGAACGTCCAAACTTTACCTGTCTTTACAATATTAGTATAGATATGTATTGAATGGCAACTGCAAACGCCTAAACTAATTATTCTAATCGTAAATTTACATTCCAATACTCATCAGTATTCGGAAAACAGATTTTATCAAATATCGAAACAACACATGTCCTGACAAAACTCTATTAGATACTTTTGAGACTTATTTTCTATATCGCAATATAATATTGTGTAGGTTTATGTTTTCTAAAAAAAAATCTGAACTTGATTCTGGAATCACTCATTGTTTAGCAACGCCGTAATAGGTAATTTTTTGAAAACAAACATAAGTTGACTCAATTTTTGTTATTGTGCTCAATATTTTGTTACTACTGAGTGTTAGATTAGACGCCGGCAATATTTTTACAGGACAATCATTAGTCATTTTTGATTCTAAATCAATAAAAAAATAGATGCATAATATTACACCTAATTATCTCGAGGAAAGCGTAACTAATTTTCACTCAACATAAGTTCATTTACACAAAAAGCGCGATGAATCATCGTTTTCAATGTGCGCTGCCGCGCAGTCCGGCCCGTGTTCTACACCTCGACCCGCTTCCCATTGTTCGACCGTGCGGCCATTCCGACGATAAGCAGTTACGTAATGATTAACCTTGAAAAGATCCCATTTAATTCTGTTCATTGA
>MU159931.1:0-15645 GCA_015888305.1 Antheraea pernyi | reverse complement strand
ATTTCGGCGCCGTCGCTGTTAAGTAAATTTAAATTCGATCTTATTAAATGCGTGTTGCGCCCGCGCTTTTGTAATCGATCCTTTTTAGCTCCCGCACACATCGCGGGTCTCAGTAATATCTCGAGCCTAGGTCGTCTCCGCGCGGAGCTCTCGTGATATTATTATCGCGATACAGTGACTCACCTACATCACTTGAACACACATATGAGATCATCTCTCTCACACACGTGCACATACATACACATGGTGGGAGGGTTTTGTTTTTTTCCCTCAACGAACTGAATCGAATAGTTTTAGTTCGTCTCATTCCGATATACACGTATTCATTTGTGAATCATGCAATTTCGATTGTATGGTTCACAAATGTATATATGTATGAATAGCTTAGAATAGTTAGCTAGGTCAGACGCGACTTTTTCCAGGTAACAGCCCAAGCCGAGATGCGCGTGCGCCCTTGTGTATGTTACCTAAAAACCAAATCGTTTGAGTGCCTTAAGCGCAAACCTTAGTAGTCCGGTGAAGCTGTGAAGACCCTGCCAGGTCAATACAGTAGTCAGTTCGAGAAAAAAAAAAAATTGAATTGCAAACAATGAATGAGCTGACGTCATGAAATCTTGCATAAATATAAATCAAGATATGAAACTTTATATCTGCCTAAGCTGTTTTAATATCAGTATATATATCTAGATATTTAATACAAAATATGGTTTTGTTTTTGGGTTATAAGTTTTCAGTTATAACACACAGGAGAGTAAAATTCTTTGGATTATCTTTGGTTTTTTATTTAATCGAATTTAATCAACATTTTTATTTGTTTGTTTTTTTTAGAAATGTCATCGTCAGTGCAGATAATCTGAGACCGATGCAAACAGTTTAAACCACTGCACGTACCTACACTAAGTTTATAAGAAAAAAACTTAATCTGTAAATAAACGCGATTTACTTATTGTTTTGCTACACCACGTGGGAAGATTGATTTCCCATATCCAAAACCTTTCAATTTATTTTCCATTTCAGGATAATCGATAACTCGTGCGTTTATAAAACGCATGTCATTTTGTTACATATTATAATGTATTAGAACGAATAGCTAAATTAAATTTCTCGCCTTAAATTTCCTTGACTTAGCTATTATGAACAAAATATACCTATTATACCCATTCTGTGCATGTTATTTTTTGATAAGTCGGTTTCGAAACACAGAATTTTAAAATATACAAATAAAGACTTCTTTATTCATTAAAATAACTTACCCGTTTGAATCTATCAATCACTGTAGGTGGTAGAGACACGCTGAAGCTATTATAGGTGGGTCGGCTCGCCAGGGGTAGTACCACCCTCTCACAGAAAACCGACGTGAAGTAACAGTGCTTGCATTGTTGCGTTTCGTTCGGTCAGTGAGAGCGCCGGATAACCCAACTCCCCTCCCCCTTCCCACTTCCACACTCCCATTTCTCCCAAACACAGGCTGGTAATGCACTTGCGACTCCTCTGGTGTTGCAAGTGTCTATGGATGGTGGTGATAACTTAACATCATGTGAGTCACATGCTCGTATGCCTCCTGTTATTAAAAAAAATCAACGTACTCCGACATGATGGCTCAATTCAGCGTGTTAGGACACAGAGTCGATCAACATAGGTTCAAATCCTTGCTAATGAGCCAGAGCGAAAGCGAAAGGTGCAAGAAAAGCAATATAACAAATTCGTATTATGGTGATAGGGTTGTAATCCCTGAACCTATAGGTATGCAAGCAGCTGCATTTGAAAGCCAGCCCACCTGTAGATTTAGCATGTTTAACATCTTATACCATAGCGTCATTTAGCATATGGCGAGATAGTGATGCTAAAACCTATAAAGTATAAATCAGAGCGATAAATAACCGCCTTTACACGACACGCTCTTTCACGTGCGATAGGAGTGTGCAGATAAAATCTAACAATTACTTTTAAATAAGCGCGAGCGCTTTTTGTGATCAATAGCAAGTTCATTTTCACTTTTTCGTTTATTCTTTCTTTTTTTCCAAGTGTAATATGTTTCTCAATATTTACTATTAAATAATTTGATTTTTTAATTATTATTAATGGTTTAAGTTAAGTTTCTATGTGATAAAGCGCTTTAGGTCTTTAGTTTAGTTTACTTTTTATTATTGTTGTTGACTGTTGCTATATCCACATGTAAAAAAATAATTACTGCACACTCCAATCGCGCGTGAAATAATGTGTCGTGTAAAGGCAGCTATTATCAGCCTTTACAACCAGAAATATTGTTTTTAAAACCGGTAGTTTCACGTGACGTAATTGTCAGTAGACTGGTCTTTCTAATTTGGAAAAAAGGCGCTTGTGCCAATTGAACGTTATGTTTCTTTGTCTGCATTATATTTTGCTTCGTTGGCGTTATATCCGAATATAAATAAGGTCGCATTTGTTCTATGTGATATCAAATTAAAATCATATATCAACTGAAGTATGTATTTATATGCGTTTAATGAGGAATACCACAATTTATAACCATATAAACTGCAGAATACCAACTAAACGATTTTTTAATACCACCTCTTTTAAGCGAAACTATAGGTTGAGGAAGTCAATTTATCTTCCATATTCTAGTAATGTATGCCAAATCACTTGAACGATACAAAAAGCGTATCTCGCTCAGATACGAACGAATATGGAAGATAAATTGACTTCCTCAACCTATAGTTTCGCTTAAAAGAGGTGGTATCTTTTTGTATCGTTCAAGTGATTTGGCATACATTACTAAGGTTATATCTAGCTGATGTGAAGTAAAACTAATTAAAATAAATAAAGAAAAATTGTTTGTTTGCCTTGTAAAATATCTATATTTGACTCGATTACACACCGGAATGGCGATGTCTCTCAGGCATAATTCAAAATCGGCGTCTTCTAATCCTATCACTCCAGAAACAACAGATACATCTGCACCTATGGAAGAAACTGAATCGCTCGGTTTATCAAATAAATCTAAACGTCCGAAAGGTGGTCCTGCTACAAAGAAAGAATGTCACTCAGATGAAATTTCAGAAATAAAAACATTGGTTTCTGCCATGAAGGCAGATCAAGATTCATTTCATACTAAAATTATTTCAGACATCGATGAATTAAAACAACAATATAGTCTTATTCAGAAATCGAACAAAGATGTAGAGAAGGCTATTGAATTTGTCAATAATATCTACGAAGAAATAAAGTCTAAAATAGAAAATATAGAAAAGGAAAGACTGAATAGTAGAAAGTATATAGAACATTTGGAGAAGAAAGTTGAAGACTTAGAACTAGCACACCGAGCTTCAAGTTTTGAAATAAGAAACTTACCCATCCCAAAAAAGGAAACACACAATGATTTGGTAGAAACGGTGATTAAAGTTGGGAAAACGGTGAATATTGACATTAATTCTGGAAATATTAGGGATATTTATCGTACCGTCACTAAACAAGGGACTACGAGAACAGTCGCAGTTGAATTGAACTCAGTCCCTTTAAAAAACGACTTGCTACATGCAGTACGAACGTTCAACAAATCCCACAACTCTGCAAATAAGCTTAACACAGGGCATATTGGCCTCTCCGGCGAAAGTAATCCTATATATGTAGATGAACGCTTACCTGGCAGAGTTCGTAGACTATTTTTCTTAACGCGTCAATTTGCTAAGCAAAATAATTACAAATACTGCTGGTCGACTAACGGGCGCATTTACCTTCGGAAAAGTGAAGATTCGAAATCACAGTAATCAGCAGCTATGTTTGCGTCACTACATGAAAGGATATAAGAGAAATCGAATTGTTTTATGTCACTTAGAATATTTGGATAATTGGTGAAAGTAAAATTGGATGAATGTTTATATTTATTACCGCAAATATTCAGAGAAAGAACGGGTAGATGGTCCGTAATGTGTGTATCAATTACAAGGGTACTAGATTTATTTTTCGATTTTAAAATAACGTGGTCCAGACAACTATCCTCCCTAGTAGCAATAAAATGAGCAGAGAGAAGTCCGTAGGAGGCACATAAGTTGAGGTAGTCATTGGTATCTGCACTATTTTTGGTAATATCAATATTAATATCTCCCACAATCACAATATTAGAATCGGTGCTGTTATTAGCAAGTATATCCTCAAGACCAGTAAGAAAAACATAAGTATTTTTGTATGCTGGAGATCTATAAAGGGCGATAATAACTAAATTTCCAGAATCGATTTTACATAATAGACAGTTAGCTTCCATGAAGGTTGGTTCCTGTATTGAACATTTGAGATGTTTCCTTACATAAACAATAACACCGTCATTTTGGTTACATATGTTTATGGTTGAGAAAGCATTATATTCAGGAAGTGGGGGAAACACATGTAACCAAAATGACGGTGTTATTGTTTATGTAAGGAAACATCTCAAATGTTCAATACAAGAACCAACCTTCATGGAAGCTAACTGTCTATTATGTAAAATCGATTCTGGAAATTTAGTTATTATCGCCCTTTATAGATCTCCAGCATACAAAAATACTTATGTTTTTCTTACTGGTCTTGAGGATATACTTGCTAATAACAGCACCGATTCTAATATTGTGATTGTGGGAGATATTAATATTGATATTACCAAAAATAGTGCAGATACCAATGACTACCTCAACTTATGTGCCTCCTACGGACTTCTCTCTGCTCATTTTATTGCTACTAGGGAGGATAGTTGTCTGGACCACGTTATTTTAAAATCGAAAAATAAATCTAGTACCCTTGTAATTGATACACACATTACGGACCATCTACCCGTTCTTCTTTCTCTGAATATTTGCGGTAATGAATATAAACATTCATCCAATTCTACTTTCACCAATTATCCAAATATTCTAAGTGACATAAAACAATTCGATTTTTCTTATATACTTTCATGTAGTGACGCAAACATAGCTGCTGATTACCTAATTTCGAATATGTCTTCAATTATCTCCATGCATACTACCATAAAGAATGTTGCGCACAGAAAAAGAATAATTAAACCGTGGATTACTCCAGGGCTGCTGCGATGTATTAGAAATCGGGATAAATTACATATAGAGTCAAGAAAAAGTCCAAATAATATTATAATAAAAACATCCTACTTACGCTATCGCAATTTTTGTAATCACCTTTTGAGAAAGTTAAAGACCGAATATGAGAAAACGGAATTTGCCAAAGCCAAACATAACCCTAAGGCTACCTGGGATGTTATAAAAAAGGTCACCAATATGACACATCATCGAACTTCTCCTCTTGAGCTTCTTAAAAAAGGTGACGATCCCATAGCTTCAATTAATTTGGTAAATCAATTTTTTGTTAATATTGGGAAAACTTTAATTGATAAATTAAGTTCAGCTAGGACGAGCGAATTGGACACAGAAGAGGAGATGGTTTGTACTCTAGGTACCTTGTTACTAGCTGAACTTAATTTATCAATTAAAGTTTTCCCAATATTAACAAAAAATTGATTTACTATCTGGACACCGTAACCATTGCGCTGTCGGCTGTGACTCAATTTCGACATATATCATTAAAGCTGCGTGTGATGTCTTATGTCCGTTAATTACTCACATATGTAACCTGTCTCTAAGCATTGGTATTTTCCCAAAGGTATTTAAGAGGTCACTCGTTCATCCTGTTTATAAGAGTGGAGACAGAGATATGGTCAATAATTATAGGCCAATCTCGATTTTACCTGCTATGTCAAAAATCCTTGAAATAATCTTGTGTAACGCCTTAGTGAAATTTCTAACAAAATATAACATTATATCTGATATCCAGTTTGGCTTTAGGACGTCGAAATGTATAGAAGATGCAGTTATTGGGTTTATAGATGTTGTAACTAAAAAACTAGATGACAGATATAAATACTTAGGTACATTTTTGGATATTTCAAAGGCTTTTGACTCTGTAGATATCCCTACTCTGTTATATAAGATGCAAAAGATAGGTGTGCGTGGAAATACCCTCAATATTTTCAGGGACTATCTTGCGAATCGAACTCAAAAAGTTATAATTGATAAGTACAAAAGCTCTGAAGATTCCATTTCTTTTGGAGTTCCCCAGGGTACCATCCTGGGTCCTATACTTTTTTTATCTACATTAATGATCTGTGCCAGTGAAATGTTCGAGATTCTCATATATTTACGTTTGCAGACGACACTGCTTTATTAGTCTATGGAACTTTTTGGAAGTCTATGGAAGCTTCATCTCATGCCGAGTCTGTCCTTAAACTTGTAATGGAATGGCTTTCAAAAAACTCACTTACGTTAAATGTAAGTAAGACTAAATATATAGCTTTCAACTTGCGTTAACGTCCTCCTGATAATTCATTATGTATTAAAAGTCATACATGGTCATTAGGATCTATATGCATTGGAAAGGACAAACGTAATAAAATATTTAGGGGTTCATGTTGATAAATTGCTTTGGTCAATCGAACACGTAAATTAATATACATATTTAAAAAACTAAGAGACTCCGCTGATTACCAAACTCTCAAAATTGTTTACTTTTTGTTATGCCAGTCACTGCTATCATACTGCATTCCAGTGTGGGGTGGTGGTGAAACTCAATATTTAGTACACTAGAAAGAGCCTAAAGTGCTGTTCTAAAAGTAATGTCATCTAGACCAAGACTTTATCCAACTAAAAAACTATATTCAGAGTGTCAGGTCCTATCGGTTAAACAGCTCTTTATACTCAAAACTACAATCCGTAAGCATTTAACACTGTCAGTAGACTCTGATGACGATATGAATCACCAACATAGAACTGTAATTTTAATCCCAAAGCACCGAACAGCTTGCACTAAAAAACAATATTATGTACTGAGTCCTAGATTGATTAACAAGATAGACAGATTGTTAGATATTACACATTTAAACAAGCACAGATACAAAATGAAGATTGAATTGAACTCCAAAACTAGATTATGATCAAACAGAAAAATAACCTAATAATCTATACAATTGCCGTTCTGCAGTACTGGCCATTTCAAATCAAAATAATTTTTGTTTGGCTAAGAATTCTAGTTTCAAATTAATTTTATTTTAAAAACATAGACTTTTTTTTCTAAAAGTAGTCATTTATTTATTGATTAGTGTTACATTTTCATCGCATTTCAATCTTTTAAGTCATCATGGATACGTTAAAAATTCGAGTAATTATGGAATATGAGTACCGTCGTGGCAGCAAAGCGGCACAAGCGGCACGCAACATCAACGACGTTTACGGAGCTAACACTACAAACCAACGCACCACCTGTTATTGGTTTGCTCGCTTCCGTTCTAATAAATAAATAAATAAATAAATAATAATGGACAATGGATATTAATAAAATAATAGGTTTATCGAAATCACGCTTAGACTTTGGCTACTGAGTAGATTTTGAAATATATTTTTCTTTTAATTCTTCTTATCTATAAAATAAATATGATGATATTTTCATTCTCTATAAGATTATTAAAGTTTTAGAACATTACGAGTTTTATAACACTACAAAGGGGTAAGGGGTTAAGGGGTGTCAAATAACATCATAAGACTTGAGACACCCAAGCCAACCTCACCTGCACGTGGTGCACCCTGCTGAATAACGAACGAGGCAATGGCGAAAGCGGGATGGTACGGTTTCATAGCCTTACTGGGTCGCAACCACCACGTATATGGTGAAAAAGCCCGTCATAGTGATTCACTTCGGATCGCGTTTCGTGATCAGCCTGTACATATCCAGCTTTTCGCAGGCCGGCATGACAGCGGCAACCGTCGATGGATAGCGTGTCAGTCGCTGGTCGCCATTGTTTTTGGATTTTACTGTGCTTACCATCAGGCATAGTGCAGTCATTTTGCCGTGCTACAATAAAAAAAAGAATAACAAAAATCTGTATATAGTATATATTTTGTTAAAAATATTGTTAAGATAACATTATTAGCTAGTATCCTATAAATTGGAAGCCTACCAAAAATCAACCAAGGCAAATGCAACGATTTCATGTTACAAGTGGACAGATAACATTTATACATATTTTAATAAATGAGTAATGTAATGCAACTTTACTTCGTCTTTAACAAAAGTCTAAGATACATTTTAAACAATAGTGTACACACTGAAAAAACTAAGCAAAACTTACCGTCATTCGAGGCGATACGAATTGAGCTTGTTTTTTTTAACGTGATAACGTCTTATAAATCGCTGCCGCTGCTTACGAACGCCGGCTGCACGCACGAAAAAGCATGACTCATTGTCACGTTCCTCCTGAGTCGAGCGTGTAAGCGAGAGCGCGTAACAAGCGATAGAGAGGCGCGATCGGCCTAAGCGTTCGGCTCGACGCGCATCTGTCTATATATAGAATAATTCAATTCAATTCATAAAAGTATTCAATTTTTCATCAATGTTTTCTTATAACGTTATCACGTCAAATTATAGTCCGTAAACCGACATTACAGACAAACAATTTTTTTTCTAAAGTACAAAATCGTTTCTTTTCTAATAAGAAATAGGAAAATACTATATTAACGACGAATAAAAGATAAAAAAGACCATTATCGCCATATAACATTTTATTGTTTCTACAAATTAATTACATTTTTGTAAAAACATAGTTACAAATTTAAAACTGGTATTACTGACAAACAAATATATATTACAGCTATTTATTATTTTTTATGAACAAAAGAAATATTCTTACAAACTAATCATAGTTACGTTCCGCTTTAACAATTTTTGTTTAACTTAAGTTTAACTAAACTAAATAGGTTACAAACAAAAAATAAATTATTGTTACTAAAACATTTTCCATAGTGCCAGAACGTTATATTATAATGCTTTATATACTGCGAAACCCAACAGCATTTATGAACCAGCAACATTTGAATATTCTCATGATACATGAAAAGCATCCGACTAAGGTAAGAGCGAACGGCTCAAACGTTTTATAGATTTTTTTATATATATCACATGAGGCAATCGAACAAGTGGGTCACGTGTTATTAAGTGATCTCCACCGTCCATAGACACTAGCAACACCAGCGAGTCACAAGTGCCCTTTATCTAGTTATTGTTGATCGAAGGACTAACCGAACGAAACGCAACAATGCAAGCACTGTTACTTCACGTCGGTTTTCTGTGGGTCGGGTGGTAGTACCCCGGTCGAGCCGACCCTTTCATGCTGAAACCAGTAACAATAGCTTCAGCGTGGCTCTACCGCCTACAAAATTACCACCTACATATTGTTTATATGAAATCAGCTACTGTATATTCTAAACCATTACATTACAAGAGGCGTCTAATTTGAAAAGCATTTTCCCTTCCTAGTATAATTTCATTCAAATTAATACTTATACCGCAATATACATATCTAACTCGATTAATCCTAATATATCACAAAACATGACTGATTACTTTCTAAATTTTGACAGTCTGTTAATATTTATTACCTAGACATAAAAAAATAATCGAACATCAGAAAAAAAAAACATTTTTTTTAAATATAAGGTACAATTGTATCAATTACACTATCTAGACTAGAATGAAGATATTTTGCAATACGAATATATAACACATAATTTCACAACATAAAACATATACAGGACCAGATATTGTAGATACATAAGCAGTGTGTTTTGAAGTTATATTCTTTGTAGTATTATTTGTATGCAGTTAATTTAAAAGTGATTTTGTCATATCATACCAAGTTTAAATTTATATCAAAATATATTATTTTATGTTTATTATAACTTAATACTTCTGCCTGTTTACAAAATGATTTCTTAACTCACTGGATCAATATTAAAGGAGTAAAAATGAACATATGATGTGTGCCTTATAACAGGGGTCCCTAAACTTTAAAGATAACGGAACAACAGCCAAATACCTTTTTTTTAAAGGTACCTCATATCAAATGATTACAAATCAACACTGAAATTTATATAAGATTTTTTTTTTTAAAGAAATATGTAGTATAATTGAAAAACATTCTTAACTTAAAGTTTTAATATGAGGAATGAAATTGTTGTACTTATGAATAATTGTTTTATAGTTCGGTATTATATCCGACAATTGTATACGTATATATGGGGTAGCATCTAATCTTGACCTGGACCTGGATTTGTTTATTGTATATATATATATAAATTTTTCGAAACCCTGATGACTATTCTACGGAACCTAGTTTGGCAATCCCCGTCTTATAAAACTGAACACAGATGAAACAATCAGCATTTTTACTTCAGTACCTTATTAATGGTATAAAAAAAGATAAAATGTACCCAGCCAGCATCGTATTAAAGATGCATTTATTATTAAACTCTTATCGTTATAAAACAGATCGACATTTTCCAACTACATTTTTATACATATACGCAATACCGTGATCTAAAAGAAATCGACCATTGTTGAATCATTCATATGTCAATTCTAAAAATGTCACCCCAAAACATATTTATATAGCAAATCGGAAAATAATTCAGGTAATAACTTCTAAAGATACCTTATATTGAAGAAAATTATACAGTTTAAAGAGATTGTCTAAATAAAAAAAACGTGAACTGATAACGAAAATATTTAGAGACGACAAAGTCATATGAAAGACACTGGTAATAGAAAACTGTATAAAAATTCTAAATGAATAAAACACGCCGTATTATCAAAATTGTGTTCTTACATGGGCATATTAGAACTTCAATCCAATGATGTTATCTTTAAAAAAGAGTAGATACGTTACCTACATAATATTTTGACAAAACAAATGGCACGATGACGCACACATACATAAACTAGTATTGTAACGCCACACTATCTTAGATAAAATGTGGAAGTAAGATGGCATATTCTCAATGTCGGTGGTGAAAAAGAAATAGTTATATGTTACTTAGATACGAGCGGATGGTAGGCAGCCGTCTAAAATAAAGATCTTTGTATCTTTGCTAGCTAGCCAAATTTTAACAAGTCGAAGTGCTTATGGCGTATCTACCACAGAGTACGATATATAAAGTATCTACAGTTTTTTAGTTATAATATAATCGCTTCAACCTCACAACTGAATATATCTAACCTTTATATACAAATGTATTCACGACTTTGAGAATCACTGGCTTCGAATTTTGAACTATTTATTTAAATGAAAAATGACAAAATTACTGAGTAAGATGTGCTAAGTTTTCAGCTTACTTTAACCTGTACCACAAAGAAATGAAGAAATATTAATATAAATAAAAAATAACTGTTAAATTTAAGATAAGTGGAGAAAGTATAAGAATTCTTAATATTCATTTAAAGATTAATTTATGAATTATTGTTATAATATCGTATGCATTATGTGAAAAAATTAACAACAAATCAAGTTAGGTATTTACATCATTTAATATCCAAATAGATAGTGTAATTGTTCACAGTTAAAAAATATTAAAAAATAACAATATATAAAATAATAGCATAATTAGTCGAACTCCGCTTCCTTCAGTCTGTAACCATATTTTAAGGCTTTTATAAAACAAGTTACGTATTAATTATTATTTGGTACAAACACATATTTTTCGCACAAATAGGTATGAAATAATCAGAGATCACTTTTGATGCGAAGCTTTCTCATACGCTAGATAGTTCCGAGACTTGGGGGGAATCTGTTTTTATGCATCAACATTTCCCCCCCCTACTTCGGAACTACTTAAATATAATACATGAGTTCGCTATTATTTTCGATAAATGATTCATATCACTAATTACAATTTCATTGAAAAAGAATATGAAATATAGTTTGTACATAACCTACCATATACACATATTTTTATAAGAATAAAACTGATGGTCTATATATTTCGTCTTACTCGTTAAAGTGAAACGACCGCATACGTTACACTTTTCCATTATTTTATTTTCTATTTGACATTTGCACACTATCAAATCCCTTATTTCTTTATAGTAATTTCATACGAAGTAAACGTTATACTTTATTATTTCGAATGTTGTAATACTGACGTTCTTCATATAATAAAGGACTATCGATTATCGACGGCACAGTTATGATAATTCGATATAAACAATTTCAAATAAACGTATAAAAAGAATTTGATTGAGGAAGGCGTTACTTTGCCGAAATTTAACTTAATATTTTAATTAATGTATTAATACTTATTACATTAATTATATATTGTATAAACAATATACATATATACAAATTTATTCAGTACGTGTGTATGTCACTGAACTCCTTCTTTTTTTTTTGTGAGCGTGTTCCAGTGAATCCGATAATGGTTTAGATTGGACCCGGTAGGTGGCGCTGCGATTAACTTTTAGGATTTTTTTTAATTATCAAGACAGGACAACGTCCTCCGGGACCGCTTGTACATATATATATTTAGATTAATTGATTCTCTTTTTGTTGCAGTTAGACATAGTGGTGGTCAATCAATTCCAGGCGAAAGTGCAAAGTAGCGTCCAGTATAATATTTTAAATGTGTAAAAAGAAAGAATATCCCATACTAGGATTGAATTTAATTAGATCATACCTATATTACTTATCAATGTATAATATGGCAACAGTCAGCTTTCAATATTATCTAAAATAATAAGGACTTTATCTTCAATTATTATGCATAAATAAAAAAACATTCGTATTTCGTATTAAATATATGGACGTTACATAACTCAACTTATAAAAATGAAATATTTAAATAACTCAAATATGAAGAGCGAACGTAAATTAAACTACCTTAGTATCGATAATCGATACGACAATCGATATCGAATCGATATATATAGCAACTCTCAGTAAATCAAACTGTCATCGAGAATATAACATAATGGAAAGGTAAACAAATTTACGAATATAATATTATTTTTTATTTATTTACACTTAAATTTGCATAAATAGAACCGAATATTCAATTCTTATTCCATGAAACATATAATACCTTATTACTTTTACCGTTGAAATAAATAAATAATTATATTGTTGAAAATGTATAAATGTAATGTTTCGAGTGAAAAAAATAATCAATTATTATTTTATTATTATATCTCATGATTATAAGAATTTAAATATTGATTCTTGAAATATCCGTTTACCAATTTCCGTCCAAAGAAATCGATATTATATCATGAAACATGAAAACGTATAAACACTGGAATGGTTTTAAAAAAACCACGCCTCCCCAGTTCCTCTTGATGTCCCCAACCTTTATATCGGACTCCTTGCATTTGGCCTTCGCCGCCACGACCGCTAGGACCTCTATAGGGGACACCGAATCGTCCAGACCGACGATCCGGATATCCGCCCTCTTGATCGGAACGACGACTGTGGCGACGTCGGCCAACGCTACTTTGAGCTCTCGGGCCAGCTGAGCGGCCTTCTCCTTAGTCTGCCCCGGAAGCTCAATTTTTCGGGCTCCCGTGGCCGTCTGTCGGACCCGGACATCCTCAACGCCCATTTCCGGTAGGGCCACGGCTTCGCGCGCCTTAGTTAGGACCTCCCTGTGGCCAATCCCCCTATTGGCTGCGGCATCCTGTAACGTCACAATGACCGCAGCCGATTGAGGAACGGACTGCAGTTTAAGTCCAGGCGGCTTCGGCGGCGCCTTCTGAGGTGCCACGACGGCGACTGTGGACTTGGGCACCGGAGCAGGGGCCGCCTTCTTCTTACTGCCCAGCACCTTCGACCACTCCACCTCCTTTGTCGATGCCGCCGCCGGGACCGTTAGTTCGGCCCAGTTGATCCCCAGAGGAGCGATCGGGGCCTGCGGCCCAGGTGCCAGTCTCGCCGGCCTCGCAAGTGGAGCTCCCGCTCCACCCTTCTTCTTATCCCCTGCCAATGGGGGGCGGACGGTCACCTCCGGAGGGAGGCGACTCTCCAGGCTCTCCAGGCGTGCGTTCAGCATATTGCCGAACGACACCTGGAGAGAGCGCTCGAGGCGCGAGACCGCCCCGGCGAGCACCTCTTCCCACTGATGCGTGGGGGGCTCCGTCGGTGCCATTGCAGGTGCTGGAGGCGGAGGCATCTGCTTCTTGGCGCTCGCCTCCTGCTTCCAGGCCAAAACCTCCGCCTTGAGATATTCGACGTGGCGGCGGAGGTTCTTCGTATCTCTCTGGAGCTTCCTGACCTCCGCTGACTCCGTGCGATCAGCAAGCGTCTCCACCACCTCCCGAAGGGTCTTAACCGCGCCCTTCAAAACTTTAATGCAGGGCCTTTTTCCTGAACCCTGTTTGAGACTTTTCTAATAAATGATTATTTTCTACAAACCACTCCAGTCGATTTTTAATCATATGCTCCATGATTTTGGACATATAATATCAGTTGTAATGACAAAGGAAAAAATTAAAAAGAACAAATTCTAATTATTGCTTTTGGCGATCAGCGAGCAACTGCCTTAATTGCACAATAAATATCACTTATCGCGATCAATAGGATATTCCGAATCTACCATTTAATGTGTTTCGTATTGAACACGTAGCTACCCTGTGTGATTTGTGTATACATTCATTCTATAGTAAATTCTTACTTATGATTGTAGTACTAGTGTATATATAGATGATTGCTTTAGTTTGTAATTTGTTTTTCGTTAATTCATTTGAAGTGTTGTTATTTATTATTAGATCGAAGTTAAGATGCATTATCAAGAATTAAATGTGTCGTAATTGAATTATATTTTTGGACACAACAAAGTCCACAATTTAAGGATAACCAAAAATGAAGGGAGGCTTAACGACTCTTGTAAAATGTCCATCTGAAGGAAAACGTTTTATTCCCTCTGGAATATAATCGTCCGGTCGTAATTTATATTGTCTGCTGCAGAGGCGAGTCCCGCTGCACATTCATTTATTTTATGTGCCATTTACAATTGTCGGTCGATGGTCAAGGGAACGGGGGCTGCGGGGATGTCGAGGTAGCCGGACGACGTTGCCTTCGCATTATAAAACCGTGCGGTCATCTGCGAACTCCGTAATGGTATTAGTAATACGAGCGGTCCGCATGAGTTGTGATGACCGTCGGACCGACGAACACATGGGTCTGATGGTTTATTTATAAGATTAATTTACAATGAGTCCGGTGTTGGGACTGTTAAGTTTCCGGTGCCTGGTTGGGTGTTTTATCTCATTGTGTTACTAATAATTACCTTTTAATACCTTCTCTCGTGATATATGATCATTGTTACCGATAACAATAGTAGACGAACACATCAATAGTTAACAAACTTGTAACTAAAATCAACGGTGGAATGTAATTTTTATACATTTATGTACACTCTGTCCTTAATACAATTTGCGAAAACATTAACGTATATAGCTCTATCAATATAAAAAATTATAAACAGCAGTAACAAGTTTTAAATTGAAATATAGTATAAACTCTTTATAATGTATTTAAAGGGACAGCGTTTTTTTTCGTTTCAAGAGTTTTTGTTATACGGAGGGAAGTATAACAAACAGGTTCTGTTAACTTTTAAATAGCGAAATTGTTACCATTGTAACCCACTCATTTTGTGCCTGTCTGAAAATTCGTATAGTTCTCCCCAATCTTTTTGACTGCACTAAATAAAGTTGCGCGGAACACAAATATAAGTATAATTTATACCTGTATATGTATATATGTTTGTGTGCACTGTTCTTTTTACACGTTTTTTTTTCGAACTGACTACG
>MU159930.1:110016-121294 GCA_015888305.1 Antheraea pernyi | reverse complement strand
TGGGCTTCACGTATTAATATATAGATTAGATTTTAACATATGTATGGTTACATACATAAAGTATGAAAAATAAAAAAATAAAGTATTTGCAGTCGCATTTTTCCTTTTCTATATTAATAATTCCCAATTGTTAATATTATTACAAGAAAAAAAAAGAAATGGAATAAATTAAACCTATAAAGAAGGTATTTCACAGTTTCAGACGGATGTTCGACGGCGCTATGTGAATGCGTCCATAACATAAAACGAAACAAGCGACGATATTTGCGGAATGGTGTAAAAATGTTTTAGTTTTACGTAATCCATCACAACGTAACTCATGGACAACAACATGTATTACAAAGAAAAGCATAGGGCGTGGATTTTTAAAATTATGTAACTCATTTGTTTTCAATTAATTTTGTACCACAAATTACAGTAACACACTTAAATTACGAATCATTTTAATTAATTTTCGGGAATGTTTCTAGTTGGTAATGTTTTTTTTAAAGAAAACTAAACTAAAACGATTAAATTATTAACATACGGGGAAAAAATGTCCAGCTAATGGTAAAGCCATTCGGATATATGCTACAATACCAAGCTACGCTGAATTTAAATTCGAGCCCAAGACCCTCAATTTAGTCGGTGGATATTTATTGAACCAACCAACGAGCATTAGGTTAGAAAAAACAATACAGTTGCTATAAATTTAAAGCCTATGCTGCCTGCATCAAAATCTTAATGAAAACAAAATATTTATTTACTTTGATTTCATATTTCAAATAACCATAACCATACATACTGAGGTCATTTAATGGTATACTAAAATATCCATATTATTAAATTGTAATCACAGTACGTTTTATATAGCATTTTACCCCTTACACAGTAGTCACAAGAAAGGTCAAGACTCCAGAATTAACTCCATCCCACGCCCCACTTTCTCTATTTACCGCATAATTAGTTTTCGAATTTCCCTAAAGGAATTGATGGATTGTTCCCAACGAATTTGTCTTCGACAAATTGTTAATTATGGTAATGACGTTCTTCCAATTCGATGGCAAGAAATAAAGTTTGTACTTGATTAAAACACAAATTTGTTTGTGGGCTTTTTAAAGTCGACAGGAAGTTTGTCAACAGTTTTGAAATTACAATTTCCTATGAGGCTGAAAAAGATGACGGTCTTATTTTGTTACCAAGATTAAATTTTATCATATTACAGTGAAAAAATATGAGAAAGAATTCTTCCTTCCTTTTTTTTCTTTTTCAAAAAAAAAATTTAATTATTGTGACTTTAGCTGCAATAAGAATGCATATCTTTTTTCTAAGACTACATGAAAACAAATAATAAGATCAATAATCGAAGATTAACAAAATAAAGAATACTAGCTTCTGCCCGCGACTTCGTCTGCGTGGAATAGTTACTTCACTAACGCTAACACACAGCGGAAGCTCTCAAAAGTAAAAAAAAAAAACGATTTTAAAACATTCTTTTCATTGGTGTTCCGCTCGTATTAGTCTTCGCGTGATGATATATAGCCTATAGCCTTCCTCGATAAATGAGCTATCTAACGCTGAAAACATTTTTTAAATCGAACCCGTAGTACCTGAGATAAGCGCGTTCAACCAAACAAACAAACCCTCCAGCTTTATAATTTTAGTATAGAAGAATATAACGTCGTAGACTGCATGTTATGAGTAAAAATGAGAATTGTTTAAGATGGAAATATACATCCTACTCCTTTTATGTTTCTAACAAACAATACGAAAATAGAAACATCTGCCATAACTCTCCACGGTAAGGAAGTAACATTATTCTTACGATATAACGCGTTTAGCACAAATAACCCGATAATAAACGACACAACTTTGTTGTTTTGAAAGGAAATCCCTTTTTTATTACCCCTTTACAGTTACTTGGACAAATCGTATACGAAGCCGTTATAATTTACTGTAATTGACGTAGATATCTGATATATTGATATAACATATTCTTCTTTAACTTGTTACTACACAACATTGCCTGTAACCATCAATTTAGATCATAAACCTATTCAATTGACGGCTTGTCCATGTTTCTATGTTTAATTCTGGGACTCCCTGCCTTATTATTACCCCATCTAGTATTATTTCCTTCAATTAAGTCCGTTCAATCTTAACTCCTTTGACATACAAGGCAATGCGAGTGATTCTCCTGCATATTCGTATTTCGGGTAATATCTCGCGGAGACACCTATTGTCTGTTCCATAGCTCACTTGCAATTAAGTAAGTCTCAGCTTGATAGCCTAGCACAACGAGGACACGATGTATGAAAGCTTTGTGCTGCAGGTTCATAGGTGTGTCTCCTTTGAACACATCAAATAGCTTACTGAACGCACCCTGGTGTTATTGAATGCGGGTCCTATTACTGTATCTCACATCTTTGCCGCAAATAAAAACAAAAGGTGCGCATAGCAATTAATTAAAATACCTCAAACAGATATTCGTTTAAAAAAAAATTCAATGTGGAATTTATTAATTTCTCCATAATAATAACCACAAACTCATTAAGCACACATACTTAAGATAAATTTAGTAAGTGCTTGCAACTCCATAACTTGCTCGCTCATGAATTTCTTAACTAGAGCTAATAGCTTAACGCAGAAGAAGTTTCAAGAGCTCGCGACTTAAGTTGAAGTTTAATATGAGCAAACTTCTTTAGAATAGTTGAAAAATATTTATGAGTTCATATTATAATAGTTTATTTTGAATAGGTCTTAGCGTCTTATATATGGTCAAATAGAACTACTCTGTACTTGAATTGATCTTCTTCCATCAGTTGTTAAAAAATGTATAAAAACAATTCACAGTAAATGAGAGTCCAGCCATAAATCTACTAAACCTTTTTATTATTATTATTGTAAGCTCTTATTTAGTTTGCAACGTTTGTTAGTTTGTTTAAGTCAAATCTTGCAACCTGAACTAGACCCAGATCCTTTACACATACACGAAAATGAAATAAAAACAAAATGGCGAATTACAAATGGTTTCCGTACAAGTTGAAAAAAATGTCGTAGCAGGCATATGAACCTGTTGGCCACCTGATCTTAAGTAATCACCACCATCCATAGACACTAACAACACCAGGGGAGTCGAAAGTGCGTTTCCAGCTTGTGTTTGAGGGAAAGGAAGGGAGGGGGGAGGGGGCAGAGAGGAGGTGATCCTCCGGCTCTCTCACTGACCTAACGAAACGCAACAATGCAAAAATTCCGATTAAGCTTTTTTGGGTATTTGTGTAAAAGCTTATTTTTAAAATATTATTTATTTATCTTAGGGAATAATTTAGAAAATGTGGCACTGCCTTGTTTACATAACTCATGTCAACTGAATGCTATCCGCTTAGATAAATTTATTGTTTCACGCCATTTCGAGTAAACCGCCGCGCGGATTTTCCTTCTGCGTGTCACGAAATTTTCCTAACTGTTTAACGTAAAATAATACAGTTACTTCATGATACATACAAAGCACCATAAGATCTTGAACACTATTCAATTTAACCCACAACTTTGAGTACATAGGTACAAGTTACATAGTACATTCATCCTCGTAGTACAAGCACGTCGTCTGCGTTGAAATGTTTTATTTAAATACAATGTTATGATCACAATCTCACCTCATTTAGATGATGATCTAGCCTAAGATTATAGCACGCTAAATCTAAAGTGGGGACTGACTTGCAAATGGAGAATACACCTACAAGTGCTCGATTACAGATTTGAGGCCGGTAGTTACCAGCTAAGGAGACACTAGACCATACAATACGTTTTGGCTTCATCACGGGTTTCTTTACCAAACATGCCGGCTCCAAAAGCCGTTTGAGGTGTAAGGAGTGTCGAATAACATCATAATACTTGAGACATCCAAGCCAACCTCACCTGCCAAACATGCCGGCTCCAAAAGCCGTTTGAGGTGTAAGGAGTGTCGAATAACATCATAATACTTGAGACATCCAAGCCAACCTCACCTGCTGAATAACGAACGAGGCAATGGCGAAAGCGGGGTGGTAGGGTTTTAAAGCCTGATTGGGTCGCAACCACCATGTATATAGTGAAAAGCCCATCATAGTGATTCGCTTCTGTGGATCGCTTTTCGGGATCAGCCTGCGTATATCCAGTTTTTCGCAGGCCGGCATGACAGCGGCGACCGGCGATGGACAGTGTGTCACTCGGTGGTCGCCATTGTTTTTGGATTGTACTGTGCTTACCATCAGGCATAGTGCAGTCATTTTGCCGTGCTACAATAAAAAAAGCTTCGAAATTACATATATTGACGCAGTGTTCGAATACGCCACCACTAAGCTATCACCACGTCAAACAGCAAACATCTGTGTCAACCAGTAGACGTGAACAGTAAACATCTGTCGACTAATACGTACACGTTTTATACGTTCATAGTGAAACGACAGTAACATATTGCAACGCGCGACGCCGCCCCGTGGCCAAATAAAACCCGCAGCGCATCTAACGCCATTTCTATTACAGTCTCACATACGTGCGAAGGGTTCCCGTTTCCATGAATATTTTACTTACATTTTTTTCCCGAAATGACATCTGGAATATTTAGATTTATATGTCCACCAATATTGAGTTTATGTGTTTGCGTTTGAATATTTTATTTTGTATGTGTGCGTTGGGGGTATTCTGTGACGAATCTGTACTATTGAAATGTTTAGATACAGAACTTACAACATGTTAGTACATCGATATGAGCTGAGTCACTTGTTTGGATTCAATTCAGTTGTAGTCATTAAATTCCACCAGGTTTCGAAACTGCATATATTCCTTACAAAATATGCCTTACTACTCGGAGCGAGTTCACATACTTGTTTATTAGATTCATAATTATTTTTGGTATTTATTGGTTTATTATTTTTAGTCGACAAATGGAGGCAGGTTTTTCAAATATGTGTATTTTATGTATGTCTATTTCTTTTTACTAGTGGGCGCTCAATGGTCGACATTCGACCATAGTTCAATGATTTTTTAAAGTTTGAATTTTATTAGGTTTATATCATTGTTGAATGTAGAATGAAAAAGGGTAATTGGAACGTAAGAGTAAAATAATACATACAGTCGGGCATAGCAACCTCCTTCACAACCTTTTTTGAAGTCCTTTATTGACAGATGTCAAAATGTCTTTTTTATTTACACGTTATATAAATAGAGGTCGCACTCGTTCTTTCCAATCAGCGCCTCTATAATACTAGTTTCGAACTAACATCTGTTGGTTATAAATGTACATTTATAGCTATGTATGTATGCATACAGCGGTACTACGTAAATCGTATACAAGGTTTTGGTCATTTTTATTTGTAATGAATATATTCATCGTAAGGCAAATCTAAATCCAAGTATGTATATGCAGGAGTCAATGTTTATAAGTAGATCCGGACATAGATAAAATTGTTTGTAGGAGGCAAGAAAATTTAAGGGAGCATACTCGCGTAATAGATACGTAAACAAAGTGAATGAAAATAAATATTTGAAAGTTGTCAGTTTGTAATGTCAAAATTAATTGTCGTCAACCATATTTTGTTATCAAACTTGCCAAAAAAATTATATAACAGTGCCATCTAGTAAGTTGATTGATAACCAAAACTAGACGAGCCTTTTCCATACAAATCCGATTCTGAGGAGTGACAAAAGCCTGGTTTGGGCTTCACGTATTAATATATAGATTAGATTTTAACATATGTATGGTTACATACATAAAGTATGAAAAATAAAAAAATAAAGTATTTGCAGTCGCATTTTTCCTTTTCTATATTAATAATTCCCAATTGTTAATATTATTACAAGAAAAAAAAAGAAATGGAATAAATTAAACCTATAAAGAAGGTATTTCACAGTTTCAGACGGATGTTCGACGGCGCTATGTGAATGCGTCCATAACATAAAACGAAACAAGCGACGATATTTGCGGAATGGTGTAAAAATGTTTTAGTTTTACGTAATCCATCACAACGTAACTCATGGACAACAACATGTATTACAAAGAAAAGCATAGGGCGTGGATTTTTAAAATTATGTAACTCATTTGTTTTCAATTAATTTTGTACCACAAATTACAGTAACACACTTAAATTACGAATCATTTTAATTAATTTTCGGGAATGTTTCTAGTTGGTAATGTTTTTTTTAAAGAAAACTAAACTAAAACGATTAAATTATTAACATACGGGGAAAAAATGTCCAGCTAATGGTAAAGCCATTCGGATATATGCTACAATACCAAGCTACGCTGAATTTAAATTCGAGCCCAAGACCCTCAATTTAGTCGGTGGATATTTATTGAACCAACCAACGAGCATTAGGTTAGAAAAAACAATACAGTTGCTATAAATTTAAAGCCTATGCTGCCTGCATCAAAATCTTAATGAAAACAAAATATTTATTTACTTTGATTTCATATTTCAAATAACCATAACCATACATACTGAGGTCATTTAATGGTATACTAAAATATCCATATTATTAAATTGTAATCACAGTACGTTTTATATAGCATTTTACCCCTTACACAGTAGTCACAAGAAAGGTCAAGACTCCAGAATTAACTCCATCCCACGCCCCACTTTCTCTATTTACCGCATAATTAGTTTTCGAATTTCCCTAAAGGAATTGATGGATTGTTCCCAACGAATTTGTCTTCGACAAATTGTTAATTATGGTAATGACGTTCTTCCAATTCGATGGCAAGAAATAAAGTTTGTACTTGATTAAAACACAAATTTGTTTGTGGGCTTTTTAAAGTCGACAGGAAGTTTGTCAACAGTTTTGAAATTACAATTTCCTATGAGGCTGAAAAAGATGACGGTCTTATTTTGTTACCAAGATTAAATTTTATCATATTACAGTGAAAAAATATGAGAAAGAATTCTTCCTTCCTTTTTTTTCTTTTTCAAAAAAAAAATTTAATTATTGTGACTTTAGCTGCAATAAGAATGCATATCTTTTTTCTAAGACTACATGAAAACAAATAATAAGATCAATAATCGAAGATTAACAAAATAAAGAATACTAGCTTCTGCCCGCGACTTCGTCTGCGTGGAATAGTTACTTCACTAACGCTAACACACAGCGGAAGCTCTCAAAAGTAAAAAAAAAAAACGATTTTAAAACATTCTTTTCATTGGTGTTCCGCTCGTATTAGTCTTCGCGTGATGATATATAGCCTATAGCCTTCCTCGATAAATGAGCTATCTAACGCTGAAAACATTTTTTAAATCGAACCCGTAGTACCTGAGATAAGCGCGTTCAACCAAACAAACAAACCCTCCAGCTTTATAATTTTAGTATAGAAGAATATAACGTCGTAGACTGCATGTTATGAGTAAAAATGAGAATTGTTTAAGATGGAAATATACATCCTACTCCTTTTATGTTTCTAACAAACAATACGAAAATAGAAACATCTGCCATAACTCTCCACGGTAAGGAAGTAACATTATTCTTACGATATAACGCGTTTAGCACAAATAACCCGATAATAAACGACACAACTTTGTTGTTTTGAAAGGAAATCCCTTTTTTATTACCCCTTTACAGTTACTTGGACAAATCGTATACGAAGCCGTTATAATTTACTGTAATTGACGTAGATATCTGATATATTGATATAACATATTCTTCTTTAACTTGTTACTACACAACATTGCCTGTAACCATCAATTTAGATCATAAACCTATTCAATTGACGGCTTGTCCATGTTTCTATGTTTAATTCTGGGACTCCCTGCCTTATTATTACCCCATCTAGTATTATTTCCTTCAATTAAGTCCGTTCAATCTTAACTCCTTTGACATACAAGGCAATGCGAGTGATTCTCCTGCATATTCGTATTTCGGGTAATATCTCGCGGAGACACCTATTGTCTGTTCCATAGCTCACTTGCAATTAAGTAAGTCTCAGCTTGATAGCCTAGCACAACGAGGACACGATGTATGAAAGCTTTGTGCTGCAGGTTCATAGGTGTGTCTCCTTTGAACACATCAAATAGCTTACTGAACGCACCCTGGTGTTATTGAATGCGGGTTCTATTACTGTATCTCGGCCATTCCTTACTAGGTTCATTCTCTGTTCTAAATAAAGACATAAAGCTTATTGGTTCATAGGAGCAACTCCCAATAATAGTTCAGCACTATTTCAGAACAACAGTACCTTGTACAAGTACTCTCATTATTATCGCATATCTTTAATTTTCGACTTCTATATAATAATAATTAATCAGTTGTTTGTAATGTAACGTGTATTTGTACAAAAGCTTACTAACTTCATAACCCAATTAGTATTATCGCAAGATATCGATCGGGTGACTACAAAGAGCTAAAACCGAACAATCAAAGTTACGTTGATGTAATTGAGAATTCAAATATTGTTAGAATAATTAATAACACCGATAATAATCACATTAGCCAGCTACTGCCGGAATTTGCAAAACGAATGCTACAGTTCAAGAAATAGTTTATTATTTACACTCACCATGAATTTATGTTATTATAAGTTTTGAATTATAATACTTAAGGCTCATCTATACATATAATAAAAATGAAGTGTCTGTATGTAATATCAAATTTTTTTTTTACTGATTGGATACGAAAGTATACAAGATACTGATAACAAAAATGCAATTTTTAAAATTTTTGTCGGTATGTCTGTCTGTTCCGGGTAATCTCCGAAACCGCTGAACCGATTTTGACGGGAATTTTCACTGGCAGACAGCTAAAATTACAGCGGGTTACTTAGGCTACTCTAAATTAGACTAGCTGTTAACCATGGCTTTGCCTGTAATGCTATTTCCAAAACGCTTGGACCGCTTTTCACGGGACCGTTAGTATTTATATATCTAATGTATACGTTACATGTTACTGTAGGTGGCGTGCGTGTCGTACTTACAATTATTTTTAAAGATCATTTCTATAATTGTATATGGGCTCACAATTATATATTTCTTTAATGCAATTTAAAAAAACGCGTGCGGAGCTGCGGGTACAGCAAGTTTTGAAAATAAATTTATCACTATGATTTGGCTAAAAAAGAGTATTAATTATAATAAATATAGAAGACAAATTTGTATTGTTTTTATAATATGAACAAACTTATATTGTAGGTGGTAGAGCTACGCTGAAGCTATGAATGGTTTCAGTTAGAATGGGTCGGCACGCCCGGGGTAGTACCACCCGACCCACAGAACCGACACCGACGTGAAGTAACAGTCCTTGCATTGTTGCGTTTCGTTCGGTCAGTGAGAGCGCCGGAGGCTCACCTCCTCTTCCGCCCTCCTCAGCCCCCCAAAACACGGGCTGGCAACGCACTTGCGACTTTCCAGGTGTTGCTATCGTCTATGGCCAGCGGTAATCATTTAACATTAGGTGACCCACCTGTTCGTATGTCTACTATGATATGAAAAAAAAAAGATTTTGATACTATTATATAAAAAAACAGCTCCCCATTGAAATTGCTCACCATTTAAACTGGTATACTTGCAAGATAACCAGATCAGTTATTAACGTACGCAAGAATACTTTATACGTCACTCTCAGCGACCCTATTTCAAATCTTTTAGTAAATAAAGCGTGTTTTCGCCGTTCAGCAGTATCTTGATAAGAACGTCTGAGAGTTCTCCAGTTATAAATCATCCCTTTCGCATTGGATTTATTATTTATCTTCACACCAACTCCAGGAAGTATCATTGAATTTAACCAAGATGGATGTTATTGTTTTCTCTCGCAGTTATTTACCCGCAAACATTTGCTGTGGATAAAGACTTTTTTTGTTTTTTGATATTTTTTCACCCGAGCACGATACTCTGTGGGCAATTTGAAAAAAAAAACAACGGCAATCATGCTCACTTGCAAGGCTCTCGCAATCCAATCGACAATAATTGTCATGTCCTACTTACATATTATAAATAAAAATTGTTTACTTTTAAAATTTTCTACTTTATGCCGAGATTTAAAAAAATACTGAGGAAACGACATGGAAATTTATAGAATATAATTATGAACTTATCGAAATTGCACAACAATACTTTAAATGTCTTTTTAGGTTCTACCTTGGGCAAGGCCTTCCATTCTCGTAATTATTTTTATCTATATATTAATGCGTGAAGCCTAAAGTTTGTATCCCTTTTTAACGGAATTGGGCTAACGAATGAACGTGAAATTTGGCATAGTTAAAGTTTATATGGAGGAGAAGTGCAGAAAGCTATTTATTTTAGAAGTACATTAAATTAATTAAAATATGCATTACTCACACTAATGTTTCAATTTTACGCAACATATACACACATGTAAATAAAAATGACATTTGACATCGTCAATAACGCACTTCAAAAAAGGTTGCGAAGGAGGTTGCTACTCTCGACTGTATGTATTTTTAACCGACTTTGAAAAAGGAGGAGGTTACTACGTTCGGTTGTATGTATTTTTTTTTATGTATGTTATTCGATATCTCCGCAAATTGTGAACCGATTTTAATGATTCTTTCTTTTTTATTTGAATTAGTTATATTCAGCAGTGATCCTATATAAATTTGAAGAAAATATTCAACCCCAAAGGGGGTGAAATATCGTTTAATTGATTTTCACCCACTTCGTCTCTACGTATTTACTTGAAATTGGACCCTATTTATTATACCCATTACAAATCAGATATATTTATGAACACTAAAAATGGGGAAATATTTTTTTTACACAAAAAATTAAACCGCCTTCGATGTGAAAAACGAATAAGGCACTAAAAAGCGAAAAATAACTTAATTATTAAATTAACCGAATTAAATAAAACATATTGATATTTGAACTACCTAATTATATATTTGAAGTCGATGCCATTGATAAAGAACCCCAATAAAGATCAAACTTTAATAAAGTAAATTTTCAAAAAAAAGTATTAACCGACTTCAATATCAATCAAAAACCCATAAGGCACTAAAAAGCGAAAAATAAATAGTTTATCAAATTAACCAAATTAAATAAAACATATGAATATGTGTGCTACCTAGAGATATACTGGAAGTCGGTACCAACCAAAATTTTTGTATTACAGAGACGCGAGAGCGGACTTAAACTTTGTACCTATGTAGATGATATGATTTTCGGTTTGGTTGGCACCGACTTCCAATACATCTCTAGGTAGCACACATATTCATATGTTTTATTTAATTTGGTTAATTTGATATTTTCCGCTTTTTAGTGCCTTATGGGATTTTGATTGATATTGAAGTCGGTTAATACTTTTTTTGAAAATTTACTTT
>MU159930.1:70637-109716 GCA_015888305.1 Antheraea pernyi | reverse complement strand
GTAGAGCTACGCTGAAGCTATGAATGGTTTCAGTTAGAATGGGTCGGCACGCCCGGGGTAGTACCACCCGACCCACAGAACCGACACCGACGTGAAGTAACAGTCCTTGCATTGTTGCGTTTCGTTCGGTCAGTGAGAGCGCCGGAGGCTCACCTCCTCTTCCGCCCTCCTCAGCCCCCCAAAACACGGGCTGGCAACGCACTTGCGACTTTCCAGGTGTTGCTATCGTCTATGGCCAGCGGTAATCATTTAACATTAGGTGACCCACCTGTTCGTATGTCTACTATGATATGAAAAAAAAAAGATTTTGATACTATTATATAAAAAAACAGCTCCCCATTGAAATTGCTCACCATTTAAACTGGTATACTTGCAAGATAACCAGATCAGTTATTAACGTACGCAAGAATACTTTATACGTCACTCTCAGCGACCCTATTTCAAATCTTTTAGTAAATAAAGCGTGTTTTCGCCGTTCAGCAGTATCTTGATAAGAACGTCTGAGAGTTCTCCAGTTATAAATCATCCCTTTCGCATTGGATTTATTATTTATCTTCACACCAACTCCAGGAAGTATCATTGAATTTAACCAAGATGGATGTTATTGTTTTCTCTCGCAGTTATTTACCCGCAAACATTTGCTGTTTTTTGAAGTCGGTTAAAAATTCAATGAACTCTGGTCGAATGTCGACCGCTGGGCGCCCACTAGTATTATCTAAACACATATGTTTATATAAAGCCTCATATCTTTTTTGCTTAATCGGAACCGCCTTTAAAGTGTAATTCGTTAAAACAAAAAGCGTGTGCGTTCAGGAGCATCCTTCAGGAACGAAGTTTATAACCGTGAAATAGGGAATCAAATTAAAAAGTTTATCTTGTATTTTAGAAAATAATAGCTGTATCCGCGACTTCGTCCATGTGGAATCTAATGTACAAAACAATGATTAATAAAGACATCTGAACGTATTTAGTCCATTTGCTTTTATTGTGAACCCGGTACTTTAGCCGTGATGCGTGTTCATACAAACAGACAAACAGACAGACATTTCTAAAAATGATTGAAATGTATTTTATTACTTATTCCTATACACATGCAACAATTTTTTTCACCAAAATCGAAACAATACAGACACGTTAGACTTACAATCTTATTATATATATAGATTCTAAGATAAGATCTAAATTAAAATACTTCGGGCACGATCGTGAGAATTGATTTACGAGTCTAAAGATTGTGACCTTCAATAAATATGGATTAAACGATTAACATGTTAAGTAAGGAGTCAACAATGCAAAGAGGTTTATTAAACGTAATTTACTTAATTAAATTCTTAAGAGTGATTTACAGATATCGCACAGCTTAGACGGTTAGTGAATAGAAGTATTAAAATTTTCTACAGGAGTTCCCTTTATCACGTAGGTGAGTACTATGCTCAGATTATTGGAATTTACCCTCTCAAATTATATAGTGTGTCAAAAATTGAAGAATTCTTAAGATGTGGCTTAAAGAATATGGTAAAAAAAGGTTGTTTTAAACTTTATAGCGTTTTTAGCATATGATCACAATCTTAGCTATTTTTTTTATGGCATAGCATTCAAACGAACAAGTGGGTCACCTGATTTTAAGTAATCACCACCGCCCATAAACACTAACAACACCAGGGAAGTCGCAAGTCTGTATTTGGGGGGAAGAAGGGAAGGGAGGAGAGATGGGCCTCCGGCGCTGTCACTGACCGAACGAAACGCAGCAATGCAAGCACTATTACTTCACGTCGGTTTTCTGTGACAGGGTGGTACTACCTTGGGCGAGCCGACCCATTCATGCTAAAACCAATAATAGTTTCAGCGTGGTTCTTCCACCTACAAAATGATGACGTGAGTTAAGACGCTTAGCCTAGAGCGGATTGGATCTCATGTGCAACTGCTATAACACAGCAATGAGTGCTTGGCCATATATTTTTAATTTGAGGATGGTAGCTAGCCAGGCGGTCTTAGAATGAGCATTACGAAGTTTTCCTTCACCTAAAGCTTCAACACAGTCGCAACGATTGGAACCTACATCAATCAAGGTGGTGCCCAAACACGCTATCAAGTGAGTCATCATCGTTTCGCTCGTGTAAACGTTGCAGCACTAACATTTTGATAAGGTCTGTATCAAAAACCCCCAGATGAGTCGCAAGTGCGTTGCCAGCCGGTGTTTGGGAGAAGGGAGAGTGGGGAAGAGGACGGGAGGGAATATGGGTATCCGGCGTTCTCACTGACCGAACGAAACGCAACAATGCAATCACTGTTACTTCACGTGGGTGTTTCTGTGTGTCGGAGGACCCATTCATGCTGAAACCAGTGATAGCTTCAGCGTGGCTCTACCGCCTACCAATATAGAACTGTGGTTTGTCCAGAGTTTGAAATAGGCAATACATCGTGGGCTGGCATGGTGACTATGGCCGATATCTTCCTTCGGAAAGAGACTTAAGACCCTGCAGTGGATCTCTTACAGGCTGATTTGATGACTCTGATTAAAAGGCGAACTAGAACAACTGGTTGATGACGAAATTATAGAATTGATCTCTGGATATCTGTAGTGCCCATATTGCTAATTGGTTAGCTGATAAGAATTATATCAAAAATATGTTGACACTAACTCATTTACTTTTTATCAATGTATAAGCATTACGAATCATTTAAATACTACACAAACATTATTATCTAGAAGTTTTTCATAACAACGAAAAAAAAAACAATCCTTATCTGCGTGATTTAGACATTTTTTATCTGTAAATTCGTAACCGTTCCGTGAATGATCGGTGCGTAATAGATAATATACCTCTTTGTTGTATTTTCCTATATTGATGATGGCATAATATTTAAAAAAACGTAGTGATATCAAAGGAGTATGTCGAATAATCAGAGAAACGAAACTAACTTATAGCAAATATGCAAGAGTGAAGAGGACAGCAATGTTTGTGATTGATTTGTTATCTGAGGAATCAATTTTCTGTTTACTAAATAAAGAAAGAAATCATAGTGAGGTAATAAGAAGTTTTGCGAGGTATAAGGTTTAAGGTTAGATTAGATTTGAGGTATAATCACCATCTTAAATATCACCGAATCAAACTTACAAAGCACACTTACGACCTTGCATGGAATACTTGTTCGCATCTTAGGGACACATCTACAAAATATCTCCTAAACGCCCTGTATATATTGCATAGGCGGGTTGTTTACTCAGGTATTAATGGGTCGACTCGTCCTGGGTAGTACCACCCACTCACAGCAAACCGACGTGAAGTAACAGTGCTTGCATTGTTGCGTTTCGTTCGGCCAGCGAGAGTGCCGGAGACCCACCTCCCCTCCCCAACCCATTCCCACTCTCCATTCCCCACAAACACGGGATGGCAACGCACTGCGACTCCTCTGGTGTTGTTAGTGTCTATGGACGGTGGTGATCACTTAACATCCAGTGACACACCTGTTCGTTTGCCTATGACATAAAAAAAACTTCAAGGAGGGATATTTCCTAATTAAACATGTTGTCTGTATCATGACAAGTGCTACGAAGAGTTATCTGATTACCTCCACAAAACACGCGCAATGTTTACAAGGCACAGTATTATAATAAATTGAATATGGGCGTTAACTGAAAACTTATGTATATCGTATTGTGAAGTTGTACAACTCCAAGCGGGTTGTTCACTCTTCTTTTTGATATTGGACCTTTAAAAGTAATATCAAAAAGAAGAGTGAACAACCCGCTTGGAGTTGTACAACTTCACAATACGATATACATAAGTTTTCAGTTAACGCCCATATTCAATTTATTATAATACTGTGCCTTGTAAACATTGCGCGTGTTTTGTGGAGGTAATCAGATAACTCTTCGTAGCACTTGTCATGATACAGACAACATGTTTAATTAGGAAATATCCCTCCTTGAAGTTTTTTTTATGTCATAGGCAAACGAACAGGTGTGTCACTGGATGTTAAGTGATCACCACCGTCCATAGACACTAACAACACCAGAGGAGTCGCAGTGCGTTGCCATCCCGTGTTTGTGGGGAATGGAGAGTGGGAATGGGTTGGGGAGGGGAGGTGGGTCTCCGGCACTCTCGCTGGCCGAACGAAACGCAACAATGCAAGCACTGTTACTTCACGTCGGTTTGCTGTGAGTGGGTGGTACTACCCAGGACGAGTCGACCCATTAATACCTGAGTAAACAACCCGCCTATGCAATATATACAGGGCGTTTAGGAGATATTTTGTAGATGTGTCCCTAAGATGCGAACAAGTATTCCATGCAAGGTCGTAAGTGTGCTTTGTAAGTTTGATTCGGTGATATTTAAGATGGTGATTATACCTCAAATCTAATCTAACCTTAAACCTTATACCTCGCAAAACTTCTTATTACCTCACTATGATTTCTTTCTTTATTTAGTATGTCGTAGATACATTTATTTAAATCTTTGTTCGAAAATTCAAATTATTGTATTAAATGTTTTTTTAATATTGTGTGGGTACGGATCCTTCATACGAGCTCACGATATATTTATAGGTCGTCAATTTGCCATACATTAGCAAGACCAAACTAGCTATTTTATTCTATCATAAGTACTTTTACTATACCTATAGGTATTTAGTAAGACATCATAGTTACTTAAAATACCACCAGATTACGTAGGTAATCTAACACTACAACTGTCCCTTCCTGGTCAAATACCCAGAAGCAGACCCAAAACAAATAGGTTGGGTGTAGTGTACGAATATCGTTTGAATCGTATGGAATCGAATATTAATATTCGATTCGAAATTCGAATCATTCGAAATTCCACGAATAATGCGAAAAATCGAGTAATTCGAAAAAATCGTATAATTCGAAAAAATTCGAATAATTCGATTTTTTTTTCGAATAATTCGATTATTTCCTAGTTACTCGTAAACTATTAAATTATTAGTGAATTTTCGAGTATTTTTAATTCAGGGTTTCTTATGTTCAATATTCAAATATAAATTTAACAGTCTATATACATATTATTCAAACCTTCTATTGTATAGTAGAAGAAAATGACTCCCTGGTGAAAATTTATTCGATTCGAGTTCCGAATTATTCGAATTTTCTAATTATTTGATTCGAGTTTCGAATCGAATATTATTATTCGATTCGGAACGAATAATTCGTAAGTTCAAATTATTCGCACACCCCTCGTGTAGTTTTAAAGGACATGATAGAGTGTAAAGTTTCCGAAGGCGATGTCAAGAACAGAGCGAAATGAAAAGAAAAAGTACGGAAGGCTGAATCCACCAGGCTGAGATCGAGAAATACTTACTTAAAAATGAACGTAGACGTGTTTAAAACTATGGTTTATAAGAAGAACAGAGCGCTTTTTATATGATTTACAGTTGTACATTTTAAGTCACGTATATGAAATTTCACCAGCTGTTTTAATAAATAACTTTTTGCTTATTCATATGTGCAATCATGTGTTGTAGATTCTGAACGCAAACGATTGAACATTCATTACAAAGGTTGAAAATATAAATTGGCGAATACAAGCACAGACACGATTCTTTTCAATAACCCGTGTCGCAATCAAACCGTAGAGTTTCGAAATTTCAATTGTTATGTTGAGACAAAAGAATCACGTATAATTTGTTTGACATTATATTTCGAGATTATATATTAAGCCACTGTACGCGCTGGCTTCTAAAGATTTTTATTCCGATAAAAGCCCTACGAATTGCGCCTATTTTTAGGCCTATATTTTCTGTGTTTTAATTAATTAAATGGCTAAATAAGGTATGCATTATAAAACAAAATCCTCTGCCACGTCTGTCTGTCTGTTTGCGATAAACTCAAAAACTACCGAACTGATATTCATGCAGTTTTCACCAGTAGATAAAGTGATTCATTAGGAAGGTTTAGGTATATAGTTTGTCAAGGTTTTATTATCAGGACACTACGTCCGCCGGTCTCGCTAGTACTCTATATATTTATGAACAAGATATAGATGATTGAGGATTTTTATTAATGGAATCAAAATATTTTCTTCCTCTTTATTTTTTTAGGGACTTTTATCAGTTTTGAGATGTCAGTCCCATCATAACTTATATATATACAACTAAAAATACAAATAGACTAACTACTAAACCAAAATATACTACACAGCTTTTTGCAATAGTCCGATATCAGTTCTGCCAGAATGCTGTTATACACACCCACATCCCCGATATTTATATTATACTGTTTAATAAAACTCATCCTCACAATTTGATTTTTTTCGCACTCTTTAAAAAAATTATGGGTGTCGTCAACCTTACGACACTTGTTGCAAATTGGTGAATTTATAATCCTCACAAGATGTTTAAATTTTCCTAATGGAATGTGTCCAGACCGTTATCTAAAAGTAGGAGTAAGTAGTGTTCTGGTATTCGGAAAAAAGTATTGTTGTATACAACGCCCAGAATATCATAAGCTTTTTAAGCGTCACCTAGTTAACAATTTTCAAATTATTATAGATGTAAATCATAAAAAATATTTCATATATATTATATACTAGCTTCTGCCCGCGACTTCGTCCGCGTGGAATAGTTATTTTGGACTAACGGTAACACGCAGCGGAAGCTCTTAAAACGAAAAACAAAAACGATTTTAAAATATTCTTCATTGGCGGTCCGCTCCTATTGGTTTTAGCGTGATGATATATAGCCTATAACCTTCCACGATACATGAGCTATCTAACACTGAAAGAATTTCAAATCGGACCAGTAGTTCCTGAGATTTGCGCGTTCAACCAAACAAATAAGCTTTATAAATATTAGGATAGATTACTACTCTTATCTCGTACTTACCTCGAGCTGTCATTCAAATTACAATAACTTTTGATAAAGTGGACCGATTTTAATAAAACGAAGACTAAGTTACTCCCGACGATATGCTTTAGGTTTTGTGATTTGAGATTTTATTGTGAAATCTACACTTTAGCAGTGATGTGTGTTCATACAAACAGACATTTTCAAAAATGATTGAAATGTATTCTATTACCTATTCCTAGACACCTGCAACAATATTTTTTCTCTAAAATCGAAAAAGTACAGACACATTAAATATACATTATTATTATTTATATAGATAAATAAAAGATTAAATGGTTAATAGCCTAAAATATATGATAATTATAGAAAGAACTAGCTTCAACCGTTCAATAAAGATAAACAAACTATATTTTGTGAGATTAATTATTTGTTTAGAATTTACATTTTTTTGATTATACACACATATATTTATAAATATAGATATATTTAAAATGAAAATTAAGAAATATAATATAGATAAAGTGAGTAAAGAGGGAAAAACTTAATCCGTTGGATAAATTAAAATACCTCTCTTAGGGAAAATAATGCTAAAAATATCGGGATTCAAATGAAAACAAACACCTTTTGAGGTCCTTTACCTTTTTTTTTTTTTTTTGAGTTTCGTATTATAATTTGTGATTTTATATGTAACACATATACTATTTTTAATTTAATTACTGGTGTATCATAACTTTTTATAGCGAAATTGTAAGAATAAACTTTGAGCCGTCACGGGACGCTGGCACAGGTAAAACATCGAAATTATTTTGTACAGGTAATATGCAGAAAAGGATAGTTTCCGATAGGAAGGAATATTTCGATTTTTTTTAAGAAAAAGGTGACTGTTTATTCAATAAACAATTATTTTGATTAACGAATTGACGATTTATTTGATATCACCACGCCATTAGTCGGTATTGACCGCCGTTATAGATATTTCGTATTAAAAGAGAGATTTTAGAATTTGAATGAAGAAACATGGCGGCAGTGGATCGTTTTTGATTTATAGAACGTTAATATAAATTTAGAGACAATGTCCAGGACAGTGTTAGTAGGTTCTTACCAAATTAGACAAGTTAGGGAGAGGACTGCGAGCAGCGGTGGGAGCGTTGATGCATCAGTAATGGGCTCCCTAAAACCTACAGTTAGATCGCAAACTTTAAGCACTATCCCGGTCTTGTCGCCCTGCATCACCTGGGCTCGGCATATGTCCAGGACAGTGTTAGTAGGTTCTTACCAAATTAGACAAGTTAGGGAGAGGATTGCGAGCAGTGATGGGAGCGTTGATGCATCAGTAATGGGCTCCCTAAAACCTACAGTTAGATCGGAAACTTCAAGCACTATCCCGGTCTTGTCACCCTGCATCACAATGGGCTCGGCATACTTATTTCTCAAGAAATAAGTGTTATTCTTTATCTTAAATTTGCAAAAAATAATTAGGCAATCTATTTATAATTCTCCTAATGAGAATTATATGGTTTACTATTTATTTATTTCATGCTATATATATTTATATTTATTTATGTCTATGCTCTCAACATATAATCAAATTAACAAACTGTCATACTAAATTTTATAGTAAATCATTTGCGGTTCAAGCTGTACGCCTATGGAACGCACTCCTTTGTGATATAAGGCAGGCAAGATCCGTGACATTATTTAAAAAATATCTCCACCGGCATTACCTCTCGCTGTCGTAATATAACTATTGTATTGTGTTATTTCTTTTTTATTTCACTTTTATCTATAGTTTTTTGTATTTATTTTTGTCTATTTATATTGCCACCCGGTAGTTATGAAAATAAAATGTCTCCTTAGGTTTGCCTGGAAGAGATCGCTCTAAGCGATAAGGCCGCCTAACTGTACACTCGAGGATGTGGGTGCGTATAACAGCATTCTGGCAGAACCGATATCGTACTGTTGCAAAAATCTGTGTAGTATAATTAGGTTATTTGTCTATTTGGAGTTAAGAGTTTTAGATATAATAATAATAATATTTTAATGTTCCAAGTCAATGTGTACATAATTAACAGTAATATTGGTACCTACACTGGTTACAAACCGTATATCTGCGATCACAATTTCATATAATGAGAACTAAAACAAACGGTGACTTAAACATATGTAATAAATAAAAACTTAATTTGAATTAACTAAATATGTGAGATTATTGTGTATTCCGAGTGAGACAAGAGTATTTTATGATAGAAAATATAAGTATATGATGTATATATACATAGATATAAGATATAGATATACGGGACTGACATGTCAAAAATGGTAAAAGTTCCTAAAGAAAATAAAGAAAAAGAATAGATGATTTTACGTCTATTGTAAATCTAACAACATGTACGGATATTGTAAATGACAGTCTATAAAATTCTTCCTCGCTACTGAATTTACTGCAACATCAGCTTCAAAGTGGATGTAATCTATTTTTCAATACTGACACGAATCACCGCACAGCGAATCGATTTATAAGTGGAAAATGTGAAATATTTTTCATATTATTACACTTCTATATTGTAAGTGGATTTATAGGTATCTACTAGAAAAGAATACTGGGAATAGAGCAAGCATTCTTTTGTTCGACCACATCAAGGCAAGTTGACTACTTAGTGACACCCGGTGCGGAATGTTGATAGACTTGTTGAAGAGTAGCTAGAACAATAAGACATTGGCCCCACCATTACACCTAGGACTTGAATACAATTCAGTCTCACTCGGAACCGTTCAGTTTTGTATGGTAGTATATAATTTCATTTATGAAACGAGACCTGCGTCTCGCGCGATACAGTGACACACCAATACATCACTGCAACAACACTACATATATCACCTCCACACACGTGCACGCTCACACGCTTACACATAAAAGTGGATGGGTTTTTTCTTTTTGTTTTTACCCGTATCGAACTGTAATAGTTTAGAATCATTTCCTATACAAAATACACATAAAATATATTTCCAGGTTCAATCCTGAACTCCTAGCAGCATATGACAACTATGCTTTAGAGTACCAAGATAAGTATCCCGAATCCTCTGAAGAGAGTGAAGATGATTTGATTTATAGAATGTTAATATAAATTTAGAGACAATGTCCAGGACAGTGTTAGTAGGTTCTTACCAAATTAGACAAGTTAGGGAGAGGACTGCGAGCAGCGGTGGGAGCGTTGATGCATCAGTAATGGGCTCCCTAAAACCTACAGTTAGATCGCAAACTTTAAGCACTATCCCGGTCTTGTCGCCCTGCATCACCTGGGCTCGGCATACTCATTTCTCAAAAAATAAGTGTTATCCATTATCTTAAATTTGCAAAAAATAATTAAGCAATCTATTTATAATTCTCCTAATGAGAATTAGATTGTTTACTATTTATTTCATGCTATATATATTTATATTTATTTATGTCTATGCTCTCAACATATAATCAAATTAACAAACTGTCATACTAAATTTTATAGTAAATCATTTGCGGTTCAAGCTGTACGCCTATGGAACGCACTCCCTTGTGATATAAGGCAGGCAAGATCCGTCACATTATTTAAAATATATCTCCACCGGCATAACCTCTCGCTGTTTTATGTATAGTTTTTGTATTCTTTTTGTCTATTTATATTGCCACCCGGTAGTTATGAAAATAAAATGTCTCCTTCGGTTTGCCTGGAAGAGATCGCTCTAAGCGATAAGGCCGCCTAAACTGTAGACTGATGTCTAATTTTGTATATTTTCAACGTGTGTGCAATAAAGAGTCTTATTATTATTATAAATTTTGACACGCAATTAATTGATTATGTGCTTTAATTATTAATCAGTTTCTTACAATATCTTATATTTTTACGTATATACAAGATTGTAAGATGATCAAGAATTATCGGTCTATTGCGATTTTTAAAAGGTAGTCCCGTTGGAAAAGTTGTTCAATTTCATGAATAGGTACTATTCATTTTCTCATAATCCCGACGTCCTATGTGGAATTACTAACAAGATCGGAAAACTGAGATACCCAAATGTGTTTAAGTGGCAAACTTTTATTTTGCCGACGCTCGCTCGTTCTAGAAAATTAACAGTTGATTCCACGACTTGTCAATAATTTCCTACGGCGAATTACTAACAAGATCGGAAAACTGAGATACCCAAATGTGTTTAAGTGGCAAACTTTTATTTTGCCGACGCTCGCGTAGTACGTTCTAGAAAATTAACAGTTTATTCCACGACTTGTACATAATTTTAACACTGTAGCTTCCTGAGATGTATCCTATACATTTTGATTAAATGTGCAGTGATTTTAGTATCACTGAACTCATTTATTTATTGCGTTCACCGACAAGTTTTTACAGCTGTGTGAGCCTACCAGACGACAAATATTAAATGTTAATTTCAACTTTTTGTCTCAAGACATTTTCAAACGTACAGACAGACTTAAATGGTGGTGCCTTCCCTCGGGAAGATATCTTTGTGTAAACAGTGGGATACTCATAACCTGGTATAATAAGTAACAGGTTATAAGATAATTTGTTTTTAATTGCATGTATGTAGGACTTTTTCTAAGTCTGCCTGGTTAGCTTCTACCCTCAAATTTTAAATCTATCGCCAAACATCTGTTGGTGTGTTTCGACAGCTTCACTTGAAAGCCATACCCTCTATGATTACCGTGTTTACCATCTTGGACTACATCGTGTTAGGTTTAGATACATATCGGGAGTGCCACTATTACCTATATATACATGCGATACCGCGCTATTGACTATATTGGGGGTTACTAATGACCTCAAACGCCATTGGTTGGAGGTATTGGCTGTTTATGTATCTCAATGCCTTAAAAGGTAACCGATGACTAGATGCCGCGCATACTCGCTCAGACAGTTGGGTTAGTCACTACGGATAACGCGTCGTAACTATATTCATTGTTGAGATTTGAACGAATACAGATAAACAAAAAGTTATGTAATTGTTTGAAGGAGGTATTGACCTAATCTTACAATCGTCATTTATCGTCATATGAGATTTAAGTTGAACACCGAAACCTATAAAGTATAGAATAAAGGCACAACAATTGTACATTTTTCATTCCAAAATTAATTAAATTAAGGCTCTCCATTCGCGTGATATACGAATGATTACTATCATCGTTACTTTCGAAGAAATATCTATTCCAAACAGTTCGAGGAAAAAAAAAAAAAAAAGAAATATCTATTCCAAGAGATATTTTCTTCTCCATGATACATTGATTAACATTTGATCATTTACATTAATAATTATAGTAACACAATGTACTGGAAGTTATTTTGTGGTGACTTAATTTATTCTTCACTTCGTAAATTAATCAACGTATTATTTTCACAGGGCTATAGCTAGAATCGAATCTGTGGTAAGGCAGCATTGTTTACAGGTAGGGTGGAAGTAAAAAAATATCACAATCGATCTGCCCTCGTATGTCAGAAACTGTGCTATGTTCGGAGAAGTTTAGATACAAACAATTTAATTATAATGATTTATCTAAGTTTTTGGTATCTTTTCCCCACAATGCCCCCCTTGGCTACAGCCCCGTACGTACAGTAACAAAACCTTATATTTAAGTCTGATCAGAGCATAGACCTGTATTTAAAAAAAGCATTATATATTTCGGTTCCCTACTTTGCGAATTGTAAACGCTCTAATGGACAGACAGATGAACCATTGATATTTATTATATCAATGAAAAACTAACAGATTGCTTGAACTGTTAAGGTGCAGCCCATTCTACTAAAATTTGCATGCGGGTTTCTTTTAGTGATAGGTCACTAAGGATTTTTAGAAATTGAACCGTCAAGGTGGTGAAAAGGGAATGAAAGTTGTATGGAAATCATATTTCTATCAGACATTGGGGGTGTAAGGGATGTCGAATAACATCATAAGACTTGAGACAACCAAGCCAACCTCACCTGCACGTGGTGCACCCTGCTGAATAACGAACGAAGCAATGGGTCGCAACCACCATGTATATGGCGAAAAAGCCCGTTATAGTGATTCGCTTCTGCAGGCCGCGTTTCGGGATTAGCCTGTGCATATCCAGCTTTTTGCAGGCCGACATGACAGCGGCGACCGTCGATGGATAGTGTGTCACTCGGTGGTCGCCATTGTTTTTGGATTGTACTATGCTTACTATCAGGCATAGTGCAGTCATGCCGTGCTACTATAAAAAAAAAGAAAATGTCAGCCACTCACTATTTTGTATAAAATCGTTGAAAATAATTACTGTATAGAAAATACGGAAAAATGCTTGTAACATATAAAGATAATATTGCGTATCCAGCAAAGCTATATTAAATACATCTGTAAAACAAGTTACATTAAGAATGTTCAGACACGTTAACGCGTATCTTATCTACACACTCGTGGATTCAATTCACTTTAATATTGTTGTTTTATAAGAAACTTCGGTACGCCGGGTCACAGATGTTGCCGTTATCTCGGGGAAACCTTACAAGTTAAATCCTGCCAAGTACGCTTGTAACTCTTAATTGGAAAACTTGAAAAGGTGTGATACAATTGTTTGCAGCCGCACCGTGCCGGGAGCCCTCATCATAAACGCTACAGATGTACCTTACAAATGTTACATGTATATCAACATATTACTACTATGTATGCTGTCAAACTTCATTGATATTGCGGGGTGGCTTTACAGCCTGACTGGGTCGCAACCACCATGTATATGGCGAAAAAGCCCGTCAGATTGATTCGCTTCTACGGGTCGCGTTTCGGGATCAGCCTGTGCATATCCAGTTTTTCGCAGGCCGGCATGACAGCGGCGACCGGCGATGGATAATGTCACTCGGTGGTCGACATTGTTTTTGAATTGTACTGTGCTTACCATCAGGCACAGTGCAGTCACTTTGCTGTGCTACAATAAAAAATATATATTACAAGCATTACGCGTATACTTCTTACTAGTCAGTGTTTAGTTTATACTAGTAGCTATTAATTTTTTTTCGAACTGATTACTGTATTATACTGTCGGGCGTTCACAGCTTCACTGGAGTACTAAGGCGAGCGCTTAAGTCACTTGTGGTTTGGCAACGAGCTCAAGGGTACCAAAGTCACCGAACCTCAGCTTGGGCTGTTGCCTTGAATGCAACACCGCGAATCTGTCTAAGCGAGCTATTCATACATATAAGAATAGTCCATAAGTAAGAACTTTCAAGATGTAAATAATTTAACAATACAAGCATGAATTTTCTTGTGTAATAACTAGTCAGTAGTAGGTATGTTTTTCTTTATAATCAGACCGGCATATATTATATAATATAGTGATATTATGTTATATGCATATATATTTTCTGACATACGCTATAGGATATGTGTATAAATGTGTAGTGTAATGGATTTTAATATATGCATTCCAATGAGATTTCTCTTGTGGGAATAAAGTGTAATTTATGTATGTGAGTAAAAAAAACTGGGATATTTAAGCATTTACTAACTTATCTTGTTGACGTCAAAGTAAGTGATGGAATTATGTTCACTTTGAAATAAATAGTCGGTTCAATTCCGAACGTGGATACGAAAGAATACTACGTTTAGATTCACTTTGGCGTTCAGTGAATCTAATGCTGAACTACTTTTTATTAAAACTGTCAACGAAGAGAGATTAGATTAGATTGGATTAGAAATCGACGTGAAGTAACAGTGCTTGCATTGTTGCGTTTGGTTCGGTCAGTGAGAACGCCGGGGGCCCACCTCCCTTTCCCTATCCCCTCCCCTTCCCTTCCTTTCCCCTCCCCTAAAACACAGAAAAAAGAAAAGCTATATAAATTAAAAATTATAGTTAACATGACGATCAGTTAGATGTAACAAAAGTTAATATGCCTGTACGGCATCTAGTGGCCAGTTATAAGAAAACGGATAACTTAAAAATCATCTTCATAATAAATACTCTGGTGTGCAAACTTTTATTTTTATCGCTACGGTAAAAAATATGCCAATTATAGCCACGCATGCGCATAAACGTGCCCGCTGCACAAAAGTTTTATTTTGAAGTGCCTATATATTTATGCCGATGGAGTTGTGGTAGGAAGTACACCGAACTATTTTCAAATGAATCATAGACTTTAGTGAAATACAGACAGATACTGCTATAATAAAAATAAATTATTAAAGTTCATGAATACTTCTATACTTTATTTGTTTCTAGACTCTACTTGTAACGACTTGTTTTAAACTGTATAAATATGAAATTGAGACTTTTTTGCCAAATATATACCTCCGTAAGCCGTTTAGCGCCGGAATGGACTATGAAAGATATTTAATTCAATAAAATTGTAATTGTAACATTAAACGTTGACATAAATCCATAAAATACAAAGAAATCTACATTTGAAAATTAGTTTTATACATTGGAACGAAACGAAAAAATCCTATGGAGCATAAGCGCCTTATTAGGGCCTAAACTGAATAGAGTATTTTTAAATTACTCAATATATTACTTACACAGGGCTGTATCTAGAGTCGAGTTTGAGGTAGGGCAACATTGGTTACAGGTAGGGCGGAAGTAAAAAAAATATCACATTTGATCTGCCCTCGTATGTCAGAAACTGTGCTATGTTCGAAAATATTTAGATAACTATCGCTAAAACTTTTTATATCAAACTATGAACAAATAATTTAATTATAATTATTTATCTTAGTTTTTGGTATTTTTAAGGTCGGGCATTGCCCCACAATACTACGCCTACGGCCCCATACGTACAGTAACAAAACCTTATATTAAAGTCTGATCAGAGAATAGACCTGTATTTAAAAAAAGAATTTTGTATTTCGGTTCCGTAGTTTGCGAATTGTAAACGCTGTAATGGATAGACAGATAAACCATTGATATTTATTATATTAAAGAAAAATTAACAGATTGCTTGACCTGTTAAAGTACAGCCCATTCTACTAAAATTTGCATGCGGATTTTTTTAGTGATAGGAGATCACTAATAATTTTTAGAAATTGAACCGCTAAGATGGTGAAAAAGGGAACGAAAGTTGTATGAAAATCATATTTCCATCAGACATTAGGGGTGTAAGGGATGTCGAATAACATCATAAGACTTGAAACACCCAAGCCAACCTCACCTGCACGTGGTGCACCCTGCTGAATAACGAACGAAGCAATGGCGAAAGCGGGGTGGGTAGATTTTTACAGCCTGACTGGGTCGCAACCACCATGTATATGGCGAAAAAGCCCGTCATACTGATTCGCTTCTGCAGGCCGCGTTTTGGGATTAGCCTGTGCATATCCAGCTTTTGCAGGCCGACATGACAGCGGCGACCGTCGATGGATGGTGTGTCACTCGGTGGTCGCCATTGTTTTTGGATTGTACTATGCTTACTATCAGGCATAGTGCAGTCATGCCGTGCTACTATAAAAAAAAAGAAAAAGTCAGCCACTCATTATTTTGTATAAAATCGTTGAAAATAATTACTGTATAGAAAATACGGAAAAATGCTTGTAACATATAAAGATAATATTGCGTATCCAGCAAAGCTATATTAAATACATCTGTAAAACAAGTTACATTAAGAATGTTCAGACACGTTAACGCGTATCTTATCTACACACTCGTGGATTCAATTCACTTTAATATTGTTGTTTTATAAGAAACTTCGGTACGCCGGGTCACAGATGTTGCCGTTATCTCGGGGAAACCTTACAAGTTAAATCCTGCCAAGTACGCTTGTAACTCTTAATTGGAAAACTTGAAAAGGTGTGATACAATTGTTTGCAGCCGCACCGTGCCGGGAGCCCTCATCATAAACGCTACAGATGTACCTTACAAATGTTACATGTATATCAACATATTACTACTATGTATGCTGTCAAACTTCATTGATATTGCGGGGTGGCTTTACAGCCTGACTGGGTCGCAACCACCATGTATATGGCGAAAAAGCCCGTCAGATTGATTCGCTTCTACGGGTCGCGTTTCGGGATCAGCCTGTGCATATCCAGTTTTTCGCAGGCCGGCATGACAGCGGCGACCGGCGATGGATAATGTCACTCGGTGGTCGACATTGTTTTTGAATTGTACTGTGCTTACCATCAGGCACAGTGCAGTCACTTTGCTGTGCTACAATAAAAAATATATATTACAAGCATTACGCGTATACTTCTTACTAGTCAGTGTTTAGTTTATACTAGTAGCTATTAATTTTTTTTCGAACTGATTACTGTATTATACTGTCGGGCGTTCACAGCTTCACTGGAGTACTAAGGCGAGCGCTTAAGTCACTTGTGGTTTGGCAACGAGCTCAAGGGTACCAAAGTCACCGAACCTCAGCTTGGGCTGTTGCCTTGAATGCAACACCGCGAATCTGTCTAAGCGAGCTATTCATACATATAAGAATAGTCCATAAGTAAGAACTTTCAAGATGTAAATAATTTAACAATACAAGCATGAATTTTCTTGTGTAATAACTAGTCAGTAGTAGGTATGTTTTTCTTTATAATCAGACCGGCATATATTATATAATATAGTGATATTATGTTATATGCATATATATTTTCTGACATACGCTATAGGATATGTGTATAAATGTGTAGTGTAATGGATTTTAATATATGCATTCCAATGAGATTTCTCTTGTGGGAATAAAGTGTAATTTATGTATGTGAGTAAAAAAAACTGGGATATTTAAGCATTTACTAACTTATCTTGTTGACGTCAAAGTAAGTGATGGAATTATGTTCACTTTGAAATAAATAGTCGGTTCAATTCCGAACGTGGATACGAAAGAATACTACGTTTAGATTCACTTTGGCGTTCAGTGAGTCTAATGCTGAACCAACTTTTATAAAGACTGTCCCCGAAGAGAGTTTAGAGTTTTCAAGGTATATACAAAATTAAAGTTAACATGACGATCAGTTACATGTTACAAAAGTTAATATGCCGTAAAGGCCTAGTGGCCTCTAGTGGCCAGTTAAAATAAAACGGGTAACTTAAAAATCATCTTCATAATAAATACTTAGGTATGCAAACTTTTATTTTTATCACCACGATAAAAGATATACAAATTATGGCCACGCATGCGCATAGACGTGCCCGCTGCACAAAAGTTTTATTTTGAAGTGCCTATATATTTATGCCGATGGAGTTGTGGTAGGAAGTACACCGAACTATTTTCAAATGAATCATAGACTTTAGTGAAATACAGACAGATACTGCTATAATAAAAATAAATTATTAAAGTTCATGAATACTTCTATACTTTATTTGTTTCTATACTCTACTTGTAACGACTTGTTTTAAACTGTATAAATATGAAACTGAAACTTTATTGCCAAATAAATACCTCTGTAAGCCGTTTAGCGTCGGAATGGATTAGGGATATCTAGTTAGTTACATTAAACATTAAACATTGATATAAATACATAAAATACAAAGAAATCTACATTTGAAAATTAGTTTTATACATCGGAACGAAACGAAAAAATCCTATGGAGTTAAACCTTGGGAATTGACAGGAATTACAATTTCAAATATTTAGAATTGAAGATGAAAAAAATATATCAAACATTTACGGCTAATAATTTAATATTAAGAAAGAGTAACTAGATGGCGCTTAGAACATATCTGACGGTTACGTTACCACCTTTGACCACGTCATTCAATGTTTCACACCCAAACTATAAATAAAATAGTGAATATGTTACTATTTCAGTACGACTTATGAAAGTTAATCATTAAAAATGTAATTCTGTATGTTCATCACATCTGTGGTCTGTTATAGAGGCAGCAATTTACAAGCGCCGGCCGCGCCGCTTCGGACGCCCTTTGACGACTAAATTGCGACCTCCGAGGCTCGGACTCGCAGATTAAACGGAGATTAGATTTGTTTGATAATATATTCGCCACGCTCGCCACTTGGCCGGCGTCTTTCATACGTGACGCGGGTCGAGAATAATAGTCCAGTTGAAATGCGAAGGGGAGTAATTTCTGTTTCAATTGTAGCATAGTTTCCGTAAAGTTGAAAAGGGTTGTGTGTACTGTTCATGTTTGTTTTTTCTCTTATTTCTTTCTAATTAGTTTCTTTTGTATATATTCGTAATAACTAATCAATTACAATTTATATGACATACTATGTTAACCTAGACGAGGCTTTTGTAAATATTCCTACATTTAACGTTTAACCATAACCTCCCCTGAGTTAAAATTATATACACTAAGTCTAGAAGAATAAAGGATCTACAGACCCGAATTTACAGATCCTCTTATTTATCTCTCTGACGGTTCATCGGGTACAGCCGATACTTAGACTACGAGGTGGTTTAGGTAAAGTCAACCTCGCGATTTAAGGATTTTTTTTTTCATATATTATAGGAGACAAACGAACAGGGGATCACCTGATGTTAAGTGATCACCGCCGACCATAGACATTTGCAATGCCAGGGGAGTCGCAAGTGCCAGCCTGTGTTTGGGGGAAAGGGTGGGGGAGTGGGAGGGAAGGGCGAAGAGAGGGAAGGGGAGGTGGGCCTCCGGCGCTCTCACTGACCGAACGAAACGCAACAATGCAAGCACTGTTACTTCACGTCGATTTTCTGTGAGAGGGTGAAGCTGAAGCTATTACTGCTTTCAGCATGAATGGGTCGACTTACCCGGGGTTGTACCACCCGACCCACAGAAACACCCACGTGAACTAACAGTGCTTGCATTGTTGCTTTTCGTTTGGTCTGTGAGAGCGCAGAGGCCCACGTTCCTCCTCCTCCACCCTCTCCATTCCTTTTCCCCAAACACAGTCTGGCAACGTACTTTCGACTGATCTGGTGTTGCTAGTGTCTATGAACGGCGGTGATCACTTACCATCTCTTGACCCGCCTGTTCGTTTGTCCCCTATGATACATAAAAAAAACAAGGCGTATATTTTTGCACATTTTGAGATACAAATAAATATGGTCCTACAACTTTAGCAAATTAGCGTGCCCCATAAAAGAAGTGACAAATAAGGCCTTATTAGGATTATAATGTACGATTGTATTAGTAAGTATTAACTATTTTAAACATAAAAAAGTTTCTAATTTAGCAAACACTATCATTACATTTATACAAGTACAAGAGACCGACGACAAATACCTCAAATCGACGCAATTGAATCAAATTTCGTTAGAAATAGGTCGGTGCGTGACGACAAATTATGCCATATTTTATAATACCGTACGTAGGTACCGAGAAAGACGTGGACGGAGGGAAAAAAGGTTTCTCTTGTTATTCAAATGAATGACAAACTCTCGCCAAAAGTGGGCACAAGATCCCGACTTTTGCACTCGGAAATTTAAAACTTTCCATTCGGTATTTTTCAATATCTCTTGTTTTTTCACGCTCGTTTGTGGTTTTACGGTATTTATAATAAAATAAATTCGCTAACACTAAATATTATAAGTATATCTCGCTAAGATGCTTCATTTATTATGTCGAAATGTATAACATAAAGTGTGATCTCTTTTTATATATGTCAGTGCAGCGATAAAATGGCGTCCATGTAGAAGTATGACATCATACATAGTGCCGTCATGGCTATTATTTGAAAGATCAATCCATCAAGAACAATTGAATAAAACGCTAACCGATACAGAAGCACAACACTGACTATAGAAACAACAAATTATTTCTAGGTTTGAGTAGCCCAGCTGTCTGAGCGAGTATGCTCAGTATCTAGCCGACGGCCGCCTGTTAAGGCATCAAGATACATAAGCAGCCGATACTTCCAACCAATGGTGTTTCACACCGGGGTCAAATAATGAACAGCCGATAACTTCAACTAATAGCGTTCGAGGTCATTAGTAACAACCCCGATATAGTCAGTATCGCAAGTCATTGGGGCTCCCCGATATATACATATACAATTAAAATACAGTTCATAATTTGGACTACTAAATGTATATTACTAAACTTATCGATTTCTGATCTGATCTTTAATGCGAAAGTATTTTTTAAATACTTGTTTGTGATTCTGTTTGCGTTTCGACAATTATTTTTAAATTAAAAGCTTATCAATGCACAGCGAAGCGCTACGTTTAGATTCACTTTGGCGTTCAGTGAGTCTAATGCTGAACCAACTTTTATAAAGACTGTCCCCGAAGAGAGTTTAGAGTTTTCAAGGTATATACAAAATTAAAGTTAACATGACGATCAGTTACATGTTACAAAAGTTAATATGCCGTAAAGGCCTAGTGGCCTCTAGTGGCCAGTTAAAATAAAACGGGTAACTTAAAAATCATCTTCATAATAAATACTTAGGTATGCAAACTTTTATTTTTATCACCACGATAAAAGATATACAAATTATGGCCACGCATGCGCATAGACGTGCCCGCTGCACAAAAGTTTTATTTTGAAGTGCCTATATATTTATGCCGATGGAGTTGTGGTAGGAAGTACACCGAACTATTTTCAAATGAATCATAGACTTTAGTGAAATACAGACAGATACTGCTATAATAAAAATAAATTATTAAAGTTCATGAATACTTCTATACTTTATTTGTTTCTAGACTCTACTTGTAACGACTTGTTTTAAACTGTATAAATATGAAACTGAAACTTTATTGCCAAATAAATACCTCTGTAAGCCGTTTAGCGTCGGAATGGATACTGCATGACGTTGTTTTTCTATGATATTTGTCTCATTCAAAAATTTCTCAGTAATGCACAAGTTTCACTTCTATCATGTGTTTTTAGGACACATCCTGTTTTAACGTTTTCGTAAATATAATTATAGGTAATAAAAACAGACATTAAAATATAAAACTATGATAAATTAACAAATCAGAGTTTCAGTTTTTTTTTTTTAATAAAACTTCCAAAAATAGGTAAATAATTATGACCTGGTACTAAAATTTGTTTCGGTTCTCCTCATTAATATAAACTATAACTCTATACACTCCAATGTCTATGGATTGTCATTTGTTATATGTTTTAATATTTAGTCGCAAGTTTTCACAGGATAACCGTGTAAAGTTTCAGAAATGTAATATATTGCGACTGCCTACTAAAACCACTTTCTGTTTGATATTAGTCCCATGTGACAAGTAATGTAACTCATAAAATGTGTTTTCAGCTCTAGGATGTACCTTGTACACATATATACTAATATTATAAAGAGGTAAAGTTTGTGAGTTGTTGACGTTGTACAGGTTAATCTCGGGAACTATTGGTCCGATTTTAAAAATTCTTTCAGTGTTATATAGCTTATTTATCGGGGAAGGTTATAGGCTATTATCACACTAAGGCCAATAGGAGCGGAGCACCAATGAAGAATGTTTTAAAATCGGGGTATTTTCCTCTTGAGAGCTTCCGATGCGTGTTGACGTTAGCCCAACGTAACTATTCCATACTATATGTACTAGAAGTCGTTCAGGTCTTCTTTAACGTTCGTTCGTCAATTAAGAAATACTTTCTAAATTGTATATTTTTGGAATTTCGATTGAAACACCAGTTCATTGCACAGAATATAATTTTATTTCACACAGTACTTGCTTAGTTTTTACACAGTTTGTACAAACACAATAATAATATGGTTAAAGTCGAATTCCTTATAATATATAACGCACTTAGTAATGTAGTAAACCCAAGCGACGCTTTCTTGTTGTCAGTTGTTGTTATAAATGGCGTCCCCCTGTTAGGGTTGCGAGCGTATAAAAATGTATGTCGTTCAGAAACGATAAGACGTTTGCAACACCAGGGGAGTCGCAAGTGCGTTGCCAGCCTGTGTTTAGGGGAAGGAGTGGGGGAGTGGGAGGGGAGGGCGAAGAGAGGGAAGGGCAGGTGGGCCTCCGGCGCTCTCACTGACCGAACGAAACGCAACAATGCAAGCACTGTTACTTCACGTCGATTTTCTGTGAGAGGGTGGTACTACTCCGGACCAGCCGACCCATTCATGCTGAAATCAGTAATAGCTTCAACGTAGCTCTACCACCTTCATGAATGGTGCGCATCACGAATTCTACGCTTATGAATGCAAAAGCGCTATTTAACCGTAGTGTTAAGAGTTATATACAGTTACCATAACACTGCCGAAATACACGGCGAGGTACACTACCTATGATAAGTTTTTACCTGTAAAAAAAGGAAAAATCTAGGAATCCATCTCTCAAGTACTATCATCGGGGCGTACCTACCTACAGTTTCTGAACGACGTATTTTAACTTACTTGAGGATGGTACCTAGAAAAGGGTAAAAAAATATTCTGTAATCATGTTGTCACTTCACAACGATGCTTTCTCTCATACAAAACTTAATCAAATGCTAATATTCTTACCCACGTACCCAATACAATATTCAGCCACCATATCTTCAAAAGTTACAACATTTGTGCACCTGTATTATACAGGAATATAATTGTAAGGTATGGAACGTAAGAGTGAATGGGAAGACAACAGAAAGCACGATGAGAGTGAAATAGTAAATAGATAAGGAATTAAATGGCGCGATAGAGATAGTTTAAGTATTATTGTAATTAGAATAAGGGAGATGAAAAAGAAATAGAATTTTGGTAGGTGGTAGAGTCACGCTGAAGCTATTACTGCTTTCAGCATGAATGGGTCGACTTACCCGGGGTTGTACCACCCGACCCACAGAAACAACCACGTGAACTAACAGTGCTTGCATTGTTGCTTTTCGTTTGGTCTGTAAGAGCGCCAGAGGCCCACGTTCCCCCTCCTACCCTCTCCCTTCCTTTTCCCCAAACACAGTCTGGCAACGTACTTTCGACTGATCTGGTGTTGCTAGTGTCTATGAACGGCGGTGATCACTTACCATCTGTTGGCCCGCCTGTTCGTTTGTCCCCTATGATACATAAAAAAACAAGGCGTATATTTTTGCACATTTTGAGATACAAATAAATATGGTCCTACAACTTTAACAAATTAGCGTGCCCCAAAAAAGAAGTGACAAATAAGGCCTTATTAGGATTATAATGTACGATTGTATTAGTAAGTATTAACTATTTTAAACATAAAAAAGTTTCTAATTTAGCAAACACTATCATTACATTTATACAAGTACAAGAGACCGACGACAAATACCTCAAATCGACGCAATTGAATCAAATTTCGTTAGAAATAGGTCGGTGCGTGACGACAAATTATGCCATATTTTATAATACCGTACGTAGGTACCGAGAAAGACGTGGACGGAGGGAAAAAAGGTTTCTCTTGTTATTCAAATGAATGACAAACTCTCGCCAAAAGTGGGCACAAGATCCCGACTTTTGCACTCGGAAATTTAAAACTTTCCATTCGGTATTTTTCAATATCTCTTGTTTTTTCACGCTCGTTTGTGGTTTTACGGTATTTATAATAAAATAAATTCGCTAACACTAAATATTATAAGTATATCTCGCTAAGATGCTTCATTTATTATCTCGAAATGTATAACATAAAGTGTGATCTCTTTTTATATATGTCAGTGCAGCGATAAAATGGCGTCCATGTAGAAGTATGACATCATACATAGTGCCGTCATGGCTATTATTTGAAAGATCAATCCATCAAGAACAATCGAATAAAACGCTAACCGATACAGAAACACAACACTGACTATAGAAACAACAAATTATTTCTAGGTTTGAGTAGCCCAGCTGTCTGAGCGAGTATGCCCAGTATCTAGCCGGCAGTCGCCTTTTAAGGCATCAAGGTACATAAGCAGCCGATACTTCCAACCAATGGTGTTTCACACCGGGGTCAAATAATGAACAGCCGATAACTTCAACTAATAGCGTTCGAGGTCATTAGTAACAACCCCGATATAGTCAATAGCGCAGTATCGCAGGTCAATAGTGGCTCCCTCGATATATACAATTAAAATACAGTTCATAATCTGGACTACTAAATGTAAACTACTAAATTTATCGACTTATGTTTATAAACATTTATTGCGAAAGTTTTTTTTTATACTTGTTTGTGATTCCGTTGGTGTTTCGCCAATTATTTTTAAATGAACAGCTTATTTAATGCAGTGGATATCAGATAGTATATTGATAAAATTGGTTACCAATAATCACTATTGATAATTTCATGACTTCTAGTATCATGAAAGTTATCTCTTCTCGTACGATACTAAGTAGCATAAACTCTAAATGTTAATTATTTTGAATATATACTATTATTAGATTATTATATGACATCGATAATAAAGGCTATAAAATATTTGTCTAAAGATTTAGCATAAGGCCGTGTACCATAACTATTATAATAAAATAAAAAATGTTTTTAAAGTGAAAATTCTTACGGCAGGGGTTCGAAATTCAGCTCCGCAACTTTTTTACGTGATGGAAAATGGTGGAGGTAAACTATGTCTTAAACTATTTGTAAAACATGTATAAAACTATGTCGAGTAGTGTTAAAACACCGGTTCTCGTCCAATCTACTAGGAACACTGCATGACGTTGGTTTTCTATGATATTTGTCTCATTCAAAAATTTCTCAGTAATGCACAAGTTTCACTTCTATCATGTGTTTTTACGACACATCCTGTTTTAACGTTTTCGTAAATATAATTATAGGTAATAAAAACAGACATTAAAATATAAAACTATGATAAATTAACAAATCAGAGTTTCAGTTTTTTTTTTAATAAAACTTCCAAAAATAGATAAATAATTATGACCTGATACTAAAATTTGTTTCGGTTTTCCTCATTAATATAAAGTATAACCTTATACACTCCAAATGTCTATGGATTGTCATTTGTTATATGTTTTAATATTTAGTCGCAAGTTTTCACAGGATAACCGTGTAAAGTTTCAGAAATGTAATATATTGCGACTGCCTACTAAAACCACTTTCTGTTTGATATTAGTCCCATGTGACAAGTAATGTAACTCATAAAATGTGTTTTCAGCTCTAGGATGTACCTTGTACACATATATACTAATATTATAAAGAGGTAAAGTTTGTGAGTTTGTGACGTTGTACAGGTTAATCTCAGGAACTATTGGTCCGATTTAAAAAATTCTTTCAGTGTTATATAGCTCATTTATCGGGGAAGGTTATAGGCTATATATTATCACACTAAGGCCAATAGGAGCGGAGCACCAATGAAGAATGTTTTAAAATCGGGGTATTTTCCTCTTGAGAGCTTCCGATGCGTGTTGACGTTAGCCCAACGTAACTATTCCATACTATATGTACTAGAAGTCGTTCAGGTCTTCTTTAACGTTCGTTCGTCAATTAAGAAATACTTTCTAAATTGTATATTTTTGGAATTTCGATTGAAACACCAGTTCATTGCACAGAATATAATTTTATTTCACACAGTACTTGCTTAGTTTTTACACAGTTTGTACAAACACAATAATAATATGGTTAAAGTCGAATTCCTTATAATATATAACGCACTTAGTAATGTAGTAAACCCAAGCGACGCTTTCTGGTGCATTTAATATGAGACGTTTTTAAAGCCAGGGTTCAATACGTATTTAACTCTTTTGTAATAACACCGCATAGGTTTGAGTGTTTAACCAGAATCTGACCTGATTTTAAATGACGATGAGTAAACCTAGAGGGACTGCCTCTCAAGTGCAGATTGCGGAACACACTAACAGATGCTTGGCGACAGATTTTCAATTTGAGGGTGGTAGCTAGTCAGGCGGGATTAGAAAAAGCCCTATGGCCCCCCTATACCTATAGCCACCATGCTATGGTTGCATCATCATGTTTTCCTTCACCGAAAGCTCCGAATCAGTTACGAAGATTAGAACCTACGCCGATTAACGCAGTGTTCGAACACACTATTAACTGAGCCGTTGTGGATTCAAAATTAATAATCCACACATATCAATGATATTATAACTAATACACTGGTATATACGTTACCTACATGATATTTTGACAAAACAAATGGCACGATAACGCACACATACGTAAAGTAATATTGTAACGTCACACTGTCTTACTGTTGTTGAAACGGTCATGGATATATTTTAAACTCCAAATAAAAGTGAAATCCAAAGGTTATCCAAAAATATTATATTTTAACTGGATTATATGGAACTCATCCAAGGCAAAGTTATATTTGCTTTTAAAGGCATAAAGTGTACTAAGCAAAATAATCGTTTAAATATCATCAACTCGTATGGAACGTAAGAGTGAATGGGAAGACAACAGAAAGCACGATGAGAGTGAAATAGTAAATAGATAAGGAATTAAATGGCGCGATAGAGATAGTTTAAGTATTATTGTAATTAGAATAAGGGAGATGAAAAAGAAATAGAATTTTGGTAGGTGGTAGAGTCACGCTGAAGCTATTACTGCTTTCAGCATGAATGGGTCGACTTACCCGGGGTTGTACCACCCGACCCACAGAAACAACCACGTGAACTAACAGTGCTTGCATTGTTGCTTTTCGTTTGGTCTGTAAGAGCGCCAGAGGCCCACGTTCCCCCTCCTACCCTCTCCCTTCCTTTTCCCCAAACACAGTCTGGCAACGTACTTTCGACTGATCTGGTGTTGCTAGTGTCTATGAACGGCGGTGATCACTTACCATCTGTTGGCCCGCCTGTTCGTTTGTCCCCTATGATACATAAAAAAACAAGGCGTATATTTTTGCACATTTTGAGATACAAATAAATATGGTCCTACAACTTTAACAAATTAGCGTGCCCCAAAAAAGAAGTGACAAATAAGGCCTTATTAGGATTATAATGTACGATTGTATTAGTAAGTATTAACTATTTTAAACATAAAAAAGTTTCTAATTTAGCAAACACTATCATTACATTTATACAAGTACAAGAGACCGACGACAAATACCTCAAATCGACGCAATTGAATCAAATTTCGTTAGAAATAGGTCGGTGCGTGACGACAAATTATGCCATATTTTATAATACCGTACGTAGGTACCGAGAAAGACGTGGACGGAGGGAAAAAAGGTTTCTCTTGTTATTCAAATGAATGACAAACTCTCGCCAAAAGTGGGCACAAGATCCCGACTTTTGCACTCGGAAATTTAAAACTTTCCATTCGGTATTTTTCAATATCTCTTGTTTTTTCACGCTCGTTTGTGGTTTTACGGTATTTATAATAAAATAAATTCGCTAACACTAAATATTATAAGTATATCTCGCTAAGATGCTTCATTTATTATGTCGAAATGTATAACATAAAGTGTGATCTCTTTTTATATATGTCAGTGCAGCGATAAAATGGCGTCCATGTAGAAGTATGACATCATACATAGTGCCGTCATGGCTATTATTTGAAAGATCAATCCATCAAGAACAATTGAATAAAACGCTAACCGATACAGAAGCACAACACTGACTATAGAAACAACAAATTATTTCTAGGTTTGAGTAGCCCAGCTGTCTGAGCGAGTATGCTCAGTATCTAGCCGACGGCCGCCTGTTAAGGCATCAAGATACATAAGCAGCCGATACTTCCAACCAATGGTGTTTCACACCGGGGTCAAATAATGAACAGCCGATAACTTCAACTAATAGCGTTCGAGGTCATTAGTAACAACCCCGATATAGTCAATAGCGCAGTATCGCAGGTCAATAGTGGCTCCCTCGATATATACAATTAAAATACAGTTCATAATCTGGACTACTAAATGTAAACTACTAAATTTATCGACTTATGTTTATAAACATTTATTGCGAAAGTTTTTTTTTATACTTGTTTGTGATTCCGTTGGTGTTTCGCCAATTATTTTTAAATGAACAGCTTATTTAATGCAGTGGATATCAGATAGTATATTGATAAAATTGGTTACCAATAATCACTATTCATAATTTCATGAGTTCTAGTATCATAATAATTATCTCTTCTCGTACGATACTAAGTAGCATAAACTCTAAATGTTAATTATTTTGAATATATACTATTATTAGACTATTATATAACATCGATAATAAAGGCTATAAAATATTTGTCTAAAGATTTAGGCACAAGGCCGTGTACCATAACTATTATAATAAAATAAAAAATGTTTTTAAAGTGAAAATTCTTACGGCAGGGGTTCGAAATTCAGCTCCGCAACTTTTTTACGTGATGGAAAATGGTGGAGGTAAACTATGTCTTAAACTATTTGTAAAACATGTATAAAACTATGTCGAGTAGTGTTAAAACACCGGTTCTCGTCCAATCTACTAGGAACACTGCATGACGTTGTTTTTCTATGATATTTGTCTCATTCAAAAATTTCTCAGTAATGCACAAGTTTCACTTCTATCATGTGTTTTTAGGACACATCCTGTTTTAACGTTTTCGTAAATATAATTATAGGTAATAAAAACAGACATTAAAATATAAAACTATGATAAATTAACAAATCAGAGTTTCAGTTTTTTTTTTTTAATAAAACTTCCAAAAATAGGTAAATAATTATGACCTGGTACTAAAATTTGTTTCGGTTCTCCTCATTAATATAAACTATAACTCTATACACTCCAATGTCTATGGATTGTCATTTGTTATATGTTTTAATATTTAGTCGCAAGTTTTCACAGGATAACCGTGTAAAGTTTCAGAAATGTAATATATTGCGACTGCCTACTAAAACCACTTTCTGTTTGATATTAGTCCCATGTGACAAGTAATGTAACTCATAAAATGTGTTTTCAGCTCTAGGATGTACCTTGTACACATATATACTAATATTATAAAGAGGTAAAGTTTGTGAGTTGTTGACGTTGTACAGGTTAATCTCGGGAACTATTGGTCCGATTTTAAAAATTCTTTCAGTGTTATATAGCTTATTTATCGGGGAAGGTTATAGGCTATTATCACACTAAGGCCAATAGGAGCGGAGCACCAATGAAGAATGTTTTAAAATCGGGGTATTTTCCTCTTGAGAGCTTCCGATGCGTGTTGACGTTAGCCCAACGTAACTATTCCATACTATATGTACTAGAAGTCGTTCAGGTCTTCTTTAACGTTCGTTCGTCAATTAAGAAATACTTTCTAAATTGTATATTTTTGGAATTTCGATTGAAACACCAGTTCATTGCACAGAATATAATTTTATTTCACACAGTACTTGCTTAGTTTTTACACAGTTTGTACAAACACAATAATAATATGGTTAAAGTCGAATTCCTTATAATATATAACGCACTTAGTAATGTAGTAAACCCAAGCGACGCTTTCTTGTTGTCAGTTGTTGTTATAAATGGCGTCCCCCTGTTAGGGTTGCGAGCGTATAAAAATGTATGTCGTTCAGAAACGATACATATTTGATAGGTTTTAGCGTTTCACCACAGTCTCATATGGTGTTAAATGGCAATGGGGCTTAAGATGGTAAACACTCTAAGCCTAGAGAGGTCTGGTTCTGAAGTGCAGTCGTCGGTGTACACCGACAGGTTTTTGGCGTCAGATTTTGAGTGACACAGTGAGAGTGGTAGCTAGCCAGGCAGATTTAAAAAGGCCCTACCACCATGCCATGCTCTCATCACGATGTTTTCCTTCACTGAGAGCTCCGATTCAGTTCCTAGGATTTGCATCTACGTCCATCAATGCGGTGTCCGAACACGCTATCAACTAAGCCATCATCGCTTTAATTTCTAACTGAATGGCTAAATACCAATATTCATAGTCTAAGTTCGAAAAGGACGTATTTTATATAAACTTTCATCCCCTTTTTCACCACCTTAGGGGTTCAATTTCCAAAAACCCTTCCTTACGTTATACAAGGAACTCGCATGCAAATATTCACGGCTACAGTAGCTTGAGTTGTGTGTTAATATGTCAATTACTCCAGCCAAACGAACAGGTGGGTCACCTGATTTTAATTGATCACCAGCGTCCATAGACACTAACAACACCAGGGGAGTCGAAAGTGCGTTGCCAGCCTGTGTTTGGGGGAAAGGGAGGGAGGGGGAGAAGAGAGAGGAGGTGGGCCTCCGGCGCTCTCACTGACCTAACGAAACACAACAATGCAAGCACTGTTACTTCACGTCGGTCTATGAGAGGATGGTACTACTCCGGGCGAGCCGATCCATTCGTGCTGAAACCAATAATAGCTCCAGCGTGGCTCTACCACCTACTTACTTCTAGTCATACATATATATACAGGTCATACTTTTATACTACATACGTGTATATTGACATGAATTGAACTGTGCTCCTCATGCGAAATCAATTACACGATATAATAGATTTTTAAAATAGTCACTAATAGTAATGTATTCCAATAATATTTTCATATAAATAATTTCCGCACTTAAGATCCAGTCCTCTTTTGAGGTTAACATGTTGCCATCTGAAGAAACATAGTCATTTAAAATTAGATGGGACTGTGGTCAAATGTAGTCATAACCTACAAAGTATAGAAAGGGCTCAAAATACAGAAAATTTGCAAAAAATACTGACTATTTTATTATTTCAGTAACTTACATAGTACCTATACACTGGATTATTTAGTAATATTTATTTATTTATTAGCTACACGATGTTGCCGGGTTGATTTATTTATTGTATACATTATGGTAATACTATTTCTCAACATATTAAAATTGATATTATTTTGTTTAAAAGGTATTTCAAACACATTACGTATCTCAAAAATCCCGTTACTTGATACCAAAATTTTAAGGTAAGCTCGCATTACCTTCCATAATGCTTTTGACTTTCATAAATATTTACATTTTGTAATGGATAAATTTACGGAAACAAGCGCAAAACATTGTGAACGTGAAGGGAAATAAACAATTCCATAAATCTAACATTTATTTTGGTTTAATTTAAAAATTCCTTGGCCGGACCGAGGGATCGTGTTGACAAGCCGTCTTGTCCGCTCCGCATTTTGTATTCTGGAAAAACTCTGGTAGGGGTTGCCGTACAAGTCATAAGCGATTCATGTCATTAGTTTTTTGAGCAAGTCATTGTGGATTAATTACATCGCTACTTTTATACTGCCTTGATACTACCATTTCTTATTGTGACAAGAAATGAAAATGTTATATTTTTCATTTGGTATATTAGTTAGAAAATTATCGCGTCTAGGCTAAACATTTTTTACATCAGACTTTTCCACAGGCCGACATATAAATAATGTGTATAGTGAAAACCATATATATAAAAAAACTAGCTTCTCGCTTCGTATTTGCATGCATGTACTTACAAAGAAAATGAAAACAAATCTTCTCTTTACAGTACGGCCATGTAATGAAGTATCAATTTATCAATTCTGTCAATATTTTCCAATATTTAAAGTCCGGGAGGCCATAAGGTATCATCTTCTTTCTTCTTTCTTGTCCGGCGTGACGACATGAAGTACGGACCACAAAGTGAAGCACGAGGCACGCAGGCACGACGCACTGAATTCCTGGAACGCGAAGCGACGACGTACAGAACTCCAAAAACTCGGCGCATACTCAAAATTGCGGTTTGTGACGTAATCAAAAGTATGTAAATCACTGTGAAAAGAGCGTAACGATTGACCCCAATTGACATTCGAGAGACAGAGAATAGCGACAAAAACCGAAACCGAACACTCCCGAAATAATAATGCGTATGCGGAACAGGAGGCGTCACTAACTCGCAAGTACCAAAACCGATAATTGATCGGAACTTCTATTACCGAACCACTTGTCACACTCACATAAATCTTGTCCTGACAATTATATAACAACCTTTGTCCTAACAAAAAAATTGCCAAATATGTATAAAGATTCAGAAATGAAAACATTTAAAAAATAATGTAGAACGCTTCGACTTGTAACTTGAACAGCGACACTTTAAAGCCATGTATATTTTTGTGGGACTCTTATTCATTTTAATTCACTCTCTCAACCCGATTACTTTTACGCTGACGTTGTAGTTTTTTTGTTGTAACTTCATTTCCATTGATTTTCACTGGAATTAAACTACATATCATCATCATATCATACGTATTAAAACCCTGGAAGATTCGTAAATTTTTAGGTTATGTTTTTTTACTGTTACTTTTCATTACATTTTAAACTATGATTAAATTCGTATTTTAATATGAAAAGGACGGAGATAACTACACGTAACTCTATCTAACTTCTTTTTCGTATTTACAATTACCGTAGACTCTGAAGCCTAATATTCTACTGCTATAAAGCAACGTTTACTTATTCATTAAATATAATAAACGTGGAGAAATCGAATAGAGATAGCAGAAATTAGAAAACATCGAAAAATAGGGTTACAACAATATCTTGTATTACTTTAAAAGTCATCGTATTTATAACAATAGATTATTTTATTTTAGGACTTTTTTCGTAAGGAATAAATACAAAGTTTTATTTTACCGCAATAAACGGCTAAAACATCGAAGAATATGTCTACAGCAATATCTTGTATTACTTTAAAAGTCATTGTATTTATAACAATACATTATTTTATTTTAGGGCTTTTTTCGTAAGCAATAAATACAAAGTTTTATTTTACCGTAATAAACGGTTTACATAAAGGCCGATGCGTCAATACAAGTTAGATTTTTTTTATTGAATAGAAAACATGAATGACATAATATTTATTTATAACTGCAATGCTAATTTTATTTTGGCGCAGGATAAATGTTGCTATAAATATAACGACCTAATAAACGCATTGTACTGAATAAGTATCTATTGCTTATTATATTTTTCTATTAAATGAAACAGCTACGAAATATAACGGCCAGTCATGTGGCTCTAGCAAAAATAGCATTTCGCAATAATCGCATTTAGCAATAATCGTTAAAACTATACGAATGGAGATATAAAATTCAAGTATTTAACTAATATTTCAATGTATTATTTTCATTTACGAAATTGACACGAAATTATCTTCGACCAATGCAGTACCATTTGTTTTCATTTTTATCTAAAACTGATAGTCTTAGTAGTTGGTTTTTAATACGTTATAGTTTTTTTGGCAATTAATCTTCAAGACTATCACTGCCATTGCCAAGCCAGCAATGAAATTCCAAGTGCCTTGTGATAATTTGCACAGAATATAATTTTATTTCACACAGTACTTGTTTAGCTTTTGTTTAATTTGTACAAACATTATAATAATATGGTTAAAGTCGAATAATCCTTGTTAAAACATTCCAAGGAGTTTTTACGGCATCTAAGAATTCATGCTCCGTGGTGTTATTTTCCATCCACTTCACTTATACACAATAACCGAACTGTATAACATAAAATGCCACGAATATTACAAAATATAAAGTCATATAACACAAGCCTATGAATAAATTATAAATGACACTACACGACAGACTAAAAAAGACCATACGTTATAGATAAAGCAGATTTATTGTTTTCTAAAATTAATTAATGCCACGAATATTACAAAATATAGTGTCATATAACACAAGCTTATGAATAAATTATAAATGACACTACACGACAGACTAAACCCCCGCAAAAAGCCCATACGTTATAGTTATAGCAGATTTATTGTTTACTAAAATTAATTTCTATCTATCTATCTATACATATAATTATAATGTAAGTCTAACGTGTCTGCACTTATTCGATTTTCCACAGTCTCAGATGGTGTTAAATGGCAATGGGGTCTAAGATGGTAAACACTCTAAGCCTAGAGAGGTCTGGCTCTTAAGTTCAGCTGTCGGTGTACACCGACAGGTTTTTGGCGTCAGATTTTCGACGTGTGAGTGGTAGCTAGCCAGGCAGATTTAAAAAGGCCCTACCACCATGCCATGGTCTTATCACGATGTTTTCCTTCACCGAAAGCTACGATTCAGTTGCTAAGATTTGCATCTACGCCTATCAACGTGTTGTCCGAACGCGCTACCAACTTCGAGAATAACATAGTCTTGTTTCATTAATATCGGTTCACTCTATCAAAAGTTATTGTAATTATAACGATGACGCGGCTAAGTACGAGAGAACAGGAGATGAGTTCACTAATCACTGTTTTTTAGATAAGGTTCCACGCGAACGAAGTCGCGGGCACAGCTAGTAATGCATAATATAATATAATAACTTCCAATAGCTAGGAGAGAACGAAGTAACAATGAGGGCTAATTGTGTTACACGGCACTGAAATATAGGAGTCGAGACGGATTGGCGTAGAACCGAACATTACCGAAGTGAGCCGAACGGTAACTGCATGTGTTAACGAGGTACCACGTGAGTGGTTTTGGAGCTTGGCCGGTTCAGTCATGCTCTATACGTAATATATATAAATCTATATATACAATTTTTAGGTGGTAGAGCCGCATCGAAAGTATTACTGGTTTCAGTATGAATGGGTTGGCTCGTCCGGGGTGGTACCAGCCTCTCACACGTTCCGTTCCGTTCGGTCAGTGACAACGCCGGAGGCCCACAGACTGGCAACGCACTTGCAACTCCCCTCGTGTTGCTAGTGTCTATGGACGGCGGTAATCACTTAAAATCAAGTGACCCGCCTGTTCGTTTGCCTCCTATGATATATAAAAAACAAATACTTTATGTAAATTTAATATCTATAAATATAAACGAGCGTGGGTCCCCGCTACTGTCACAAGTTGATGCTACAAGGAAAGCTATTTCAGGTTTTCACATTTTATATAAACGAGAAAAAAAGGTATTGTGCCAACATACTCAAAAGAAAGTCAACTCTATATTATAAATATACCTTAAATTATAAGAAATACATTCAAAAGAAGAAATATCCTTCTGTACAGCCTTACGTTAAGCAACTGAGAGGTATGTAGAAATAGGACCTTTAAATATTTCACTTCAAATCACCCGTATTTTCGCAAATCCACAGGATTATGTGGGTAGCTGTGTAGACCTACTCGTTTTATATGTTGATGCCAAAGAGGTTGCTACAAACTGGTTTTAGACTAGAGGAAATTTAGTCAGGCAAATACATTCCGTCTAGGATTAAATAATATGAAAGCTTCGATTCTTTAAAACACCTATTTATGTTTAACCTGTATTAAATTAAAAATCTATAGAAACAGAACAACATTAGATTTATGATGAATATACACATATCGATGGAAGAAAGCGAAATTGTCTTAACTTGAAAAATCCAACTTTACACCAAAGCCAAAAAACAATTTCAAAAATTAGATTTTTTTAGGTATAGTGTTAAAACTAGGCAGGCAAATAGCTAAGGTCGTATCGATGAAAAATGTAATCGTAGGAAAGCGAGACCCACACCATTCTAAGTGGTATTTTTTATACAAGTATATAGTAAAAAGTAATTTAGCCAGCAAGTTCTTTCTCCCGTCGTTATAATTATTCCGAAGCATTTTAAGAGTACGTACGTATGTCTGTCTGTATGTCTGTTCGCAATAAACTCAGAAACTACTGAACGGATTTTAATACCATTTTCACCAGTAGATAAAGTAATTCATGAGGAAAGTATAGGTATAAAACTTGTCGTGGTTTTTTTTATTATCAGGGCGGGTCAACGTCCGCCGGGTACGCTAGTTTAAGTTTTAAGAAACTACGATTGCTATAAGCAAAACGCGTTTAGCTATGTGTTTTGTTACCGAAGATATATAGAAGTAGAGCAAGGGATGTGGTGCTTCAATTTTTCCTCTATATTTGATATATATTGTTAAAGTAATAAACGACACAGATGTAGTCGCGGGTATCAGCTAGTATTTAATTATATCGCATAAAGTTTAAATACAAAATTTACATTATATATTGCTTAATATTTAACTTCAATACGTCATTTTATTGCATTTAACAGTTTAGCTGTAGATATATAAGGGAATACAAAAAAAGCAAGAAATTTGTAAACATTTCTGAATCACAAATACTCCCGAAAAAGTAATCACAGACCCTCATTATCAAAGTAAATACAAAGTCGCATTAAAGTCAAACGCTTAAACTCCGAAAGGTAATTTCGCAAAAATTAACTGAGGCACGACCCGAATCCCTACAAACAGCGGCTCATGTTAATACAGAACAAACATTCTCTTATCATTGTTAGAAAAGGCAACGACGACAGCGCGACGGTTCACTAATCACTGTTTTTTAGATAAGGTTCCACGCGAACTAAGTCGCGGGCACAGCTAGTAATGCATAATATAATATAATAACTTCCAATAGCTAGGAGAGAACGAAGTAACAATGAGGGCTAATTGTGTTACACGGCACTGAAATATAGGAGTCGAGACGGATTGGCGTAGAACCGAACATTACCGAAGTGAGCCGAACGGTAACTGCATGTGTTAACGAGGTACCACGTGAGTGGTTCAGTAGCTTGACCGGCTCCTTACGTAACAGTCGTGCTTTATACGTAATATATATAAATCTATATACAATTTTTGGGTGGTAGAGCCGTACCGAAGCTATTACTGGCTTCAGCATGAATGGCTCGGCTTGTCCGGAGTGGTACCACCCTCTCACACGTTCCGTTCCGTTCGGTCAGTGACAACGCCGGAGGCCCACAGACTGGCAACGCACTTGCAACTCCCCTCGTGTTACTAGTGTCTATGGACGGCGGTAATCACTTAAAATCAGGTGACCCGCCTGTTCGTTTGCCTATTTAATATCTATAAATATAAACGAGCGTGGGTCGTCGCTGCTGTCAGCTATTTCAGGTTTTCACATTTTATATAAACGAGAAAAAAAGGTAATGTGCCAACATACTCAAAAGAAAGTCAACTCTATATTATAAATATACCTTAAATTATAAGAAATACATTCAAAAGAAGAAATATCCTTCTGTACAGCCTTACGTTAAGCAACTGAGAGGTATGTAGAAATAGGACCTTTAAATATTTCACTTCAAATCACCCGTATTTTCGCAAATCCACAGGATTATGTGGGTAGCTGTGTAGACCTACTCGTTTTATATGTTGATGCCAAAGAGGTTGCTACAAACTGGTTTTAGACTAGAGGAAATTTAGTCAGGCAAATATATTCCGTCTAGGATTAAATAATATGAAAGCTTCGATTCTTTAAAACACTTATTTATGTTTAACCTGTATTAAATTAAAAATCTATAGAAACAGAACAACATTAGATTTATGATGAATATACACATATCGACGGAAGAAAGCGAAATTGTCTTAACTTGAAAAATCCAATTTTACACCAGAGTGAAAAAACAATTACAAAAATTATATTTTTTAGGTATAGTGTTAAAATTAGGCTAATAACAAAGGTCGTATAGATGAAAACTTTAATCGTAGGAAAACGAGACCCACACCATTATAAGTGATATTTTTTATACAAGTATATGGTAAAAAGTAATTTAGCCAGCAAGTTCTTTCTCCCGTCGTTATAATTATTCCGAAGCATTTTAAGAGTACGTACGTATGTCTGTCTGTATGTCTGTTCGCAATAAACTCAGAAACTACTGAACGGATTTTAATACCATTTTCACCAGTAGATAGAGTAATTCATGAGGAAAGTATAGGTATATAACTTATCGTGATTTATTTTTTATTATCAGGGTGGGTCAACGTCCGCCGGGCCCGGTTAAGTTTTGAAAAACTACGATTGCTATAAGCAAAACGCGTTTAGCTATGTGTTTTGTTACCGAAGATATATAGAAGTAGAGCAAGGGATGTGGTGCTTCAATTTTTCCTCTATATTTGATATATATTGTTAAAGTAATAAACGACACAGATGTAGTCGCGGGTATCAGCTAGTATTTAATTATATCGCATAAAGTTTTAATACAAAATTTACATTATATATTGCTTAATATTTAACTTCAATACGTCATTTTATTGCATTTAACAGTTTAGCTGTAGATATATAAGGGAATACAAAAAAAGCAAGAAATTTGTAAACATTTCTGAATCACAAATACTCCCGAAAAAGTAATCACAGACCCTCATTATCAAAGTAAATACAAAGTCGCATTAAAGTCAAACGCTTAAACTCCGAAAGATAATTTCGCAAAAATTAACTGAGGCACGACCCGAATCCCTACAAACAGCGGCTCATGTTAATACAGAACAAACATTCTCTTATCATTGTTAGAAAAGGCAACGACGACAGCGCGACGAGCATGCCTCTTCGTATGTACTTTAACCCATTGAAAAGCCTATAGAAAAGTTTTATGACATTGTGTTTGAAATCACAAGGGTAATTTCAAAATTTTGTCAGTAAATTCTCTCATACATATTATTATCTATACAGTAGGTATAGAACTAATAAACCTCTTTTATCAAATATTTGATAGTACTATATATGTTTTTTTAAGTCATGATGGTAGCAAAAAGGCACTTACAACGCCGGCGGTTTCAGATGCGTGGTGTCTACGCTTTAATAACCCGTGTAATTTAGTCTTGAAAAACATCGTACCGTAGTTCTATGGAAATACCTCAGCA